>JASJOG010000007.1:605000-907500 GCA_030142905.1 Heliopora coerulea | reverse complement strand
GTTTTTTCGGATAATTGCTCACTTCATCAACGTGTTAGTGAAGTTAACAGCATTTTATCCGTCGCTGTTTTACGTTTTTCTCAAATCTCACAACATCCCGCATGTTACAATCACAGTATCCAGGCACGGAAGTTAATTTGGTATTTCTTAAATAGTAAGTCGCGATTTTTGCCGGTGCCTTGAAATGGTTATGATGATGTATGCTATCAAACTTACCGGAATGGATTCCAATCCTAAGCTTCAACTTGTAATTCGGCTTATGTCTGATTTTAAAATCCAGTACCGAGTCACGAATTCGGATGGCCATGCAACAAATCTCAGACGCATGAAGGTTGTTATTTCTTTGAGGTAGGCCAGAGACCACCATGTAAGCATCGCCAATAGTCTCCACCTTGAGAGTGTGGGCAAGTTTTTTTGTTAAATTAGAAAAGTTCTCTTTAAGTAGCAGGCTGTCAGTGGAGATTTATCAAATAAGGCTAAGTTCTGGAGGTAAAAAAACTTTGGTGAGCTACATTTGATTATCATACAAAATAATTAGAAAGTTTACTCGGCCTCGTTCGATCAATCTGTAATACCACCAAGATATTAGAGCCACGACAAGCGACTAAAATGAGCACATGAGCGTAGAGCTAGTGATAGAATAAGACGACTTGGCAATGCTTTCAAAACAATTAAAAAAACGACTAGCGAGCGATCTACTGGCCAATCGTCCGGTAGTTTTAATCCACACAATTTCATCAAAAGTACATTCAAATCCCTTACTTTATATACATCAAATTCTCTGATGATTTCATCGAACAATGTATAGAGGTCGTTCAGCAAATTTACAACCTAGGAAATGGAAAAACAAATATAATAAATTTGATAGATTCGACCAATCCTTTGAACCATTGCCAGATAATAATAATAATAATAATGACATGAAACATGTGCAAACCTGCAACGGGGTACTCTCTGCGCACAGTTCTGTGAAAGAGACAATATCACTGAAATAAATCGTGACGGAGGAGAAGGATTCTGCTTCCACGGCTTTGCCTTTTTTCAGCTGTTCCGCCACCGAACTGAAGTGAAAATTAAAACAATTACGATACACACACACACACACACACACACACACACACATATATATATATATGTATGTGTGTGTGTGTGTGTGTGTGTGTGTGTGTGTGTGTATATATATACATATATAAAATCCATTAAAAATTCACGAAGGAAACACAAAAGATTTTGCCTCCTAACTAGTATGCTGTAACTCGGCTATAGAGTACTAATTAGAGTCACGAACTTTTTCCTTCAATTTTCTACGTTAAAATTTACCGAAACTTTGAAATAACCGGTAAACTTCGCCATTTAAACATATTCCTATTTTAAGAAAGATACAACATGCGCATCCGATCTGTATAGAATTTACAAGGCGAGCCCAACAATCATGATGTATATATATATATATATATATATATGTGGTAACATTGTTAACTTACGGTGGTAACATTCGTTCCAGCAAGGAATCTGTCTTCCTTTTCTCTTCAATCAGCTGACCAGTTCGTTCCACCACTAATTCTTCTAAATTGTCAGCATATTTTTCCATCATATAAATCATATTGTCAAGAATATTGGTTTTCCTAGAAAAGAAATGAGTTACATGTAATTTTCACTAAACTAATACCCCTTCCAATTTCGTCTCTTATGTTGTGGAGTCTGACGTCATAAATTAGTTGGGTTATAACCCACGAGTAGACTACAATATGGGGATTCCAGCGCATTTTTTTCTCCGATTCCAGCGCATTTTTTCTGACACATTTACTTCCGGTTTCTCAATGACGTCATCACCTGTCAATCATTCTCGAAATCAGTCAAATTCATCACATTCTCGAAATTAATCAATTTTCTCACATTCTCGAAATTGATCAATTTTCTCACATTCTCGAAATTTAACATTTTTGAAATTTTCAAAATTTCAAAAACGTGAAAATCATAAAATAAAGTTTAGAATTTTTTATGGTTTGAATCCAAATATATTTTCATATTCTTCAACCATATCATTCATGTAATGACCAAATGCAATTGTATCAATTTTATTTTCAAGTATGTTTCGTTTGTCATCTTTTGCTGACAATGCAATTTTTTCAACACTTTCAGTGTATAATTCATGGTTTCTGTGTCTTATCAAATTCATCTTTCTTATTTGTTCTTCTCCATCAAATAAACAATCTTTATAATTTTGAAATGTTATTTCTTTTTTGATAATAATTTTTTTAACACCTTTACATTTTTTTTCTTCTTTTACCCCACCGTCTTCACCGTCTCCACACATTTTATAAGAATATAATTTTGCTCTCAAACCTACAAATTCTTCAATTTGTTTTCCACCGCATTCATCTTTCATCATACCAATAACCTTTTTGTTTAATCCAGTTTTTATTCCACTTTTATGTTCTTTTGGATAATTACTTGTATCAAACATATTTTTCACATCTGAAGAAATATCTTTATAAAAATCATCAGTTTTAATTTCATACATTAAACTATCTGTATCGGTAAAAAGCAATTTTGCATTTTCATCATATTTTTTCTTGATATAATTATAATGAAAATCATACATTAAAGTTTTTGATAAATCCAATATACTCATTCCTAAATATATTGGTTTACATAATTTAATTTTTGTTTTATACATATGAATTGCAATTAAATTTTCAGAAAATATAGTTCTTTTGTCAAAGTTAGTTTTTGAAAATAGTTTTAATGCTTTTTCTTTTCTGTTAATCAGTTGAATATTAACTCTGTTTCTAACATTTTCCATTGTTTTTCCAAATACTGAATTATTCATCAATTTGAAAAAATCTTTTTCAAAATCATTTTTTGCATTTGTTCTCAAATTTGTGTTCAAATCAATATATTGTTTCATAAAATCTTCTTCATGGAATTTTACACCCTTGTGAATTCGAGTAATTTTTAATCCCAACTTTTCATACAATTTCAAGTTTTCACAATGCAAAACATATTTTTCTTTGTTATTTAAATTTGGAATTAATTTTTCAACTTGACCAATTTTTAATCTTTCTGGAGCAAGAGGATATTCATTATGTGAATCGTGTAAATCTTCTGGATATTCTAAATCAACTTCTAAAATACAACTATATTTTTTCCAATTTTCCAATTCATTGTTTTTCATCCATTTGAAATCCTTCGTTGGAAGTTTTTTAGACATTGCCCAACCATATAAATTATTTGCATCCAAATATGGAAGATAAACACTATCTTCTTCAGAATTATATTTGTTTTCCATATATTTATTGTTTGCTTTTGCATATCTTTTTGTGATCGTTGAAATTCCACCTCTGATTCCTTTTTCAATCATGAGATACATTTGTGGATCAGACAACAATTCCAATTCAATTTTTGTGATTTTCAACATTGCATCCCAAGCTAATCCGGGTGATTTATAATACCAAGCAGGATCCAATTTATAATTTTGTTTACAAACTTTTCTAAAATTTTCAAAGACATCAGCTAAAAGTATCACATCAGTTTTTAAATATAAATCATGATATTCTCTCATATTTTTGATTTTAAATTTATTCCAAACATTTTGTGCATGTTCATAATCTTCATCACTTATATTTTCATCATTTAAATTTGAGTAAAAATATTCTTTTTCAGGTAATTTTTTTTCTTTTAATTTTTCAATATTATCAAACCAATCATATGGAAAAACACCTTTTCTAGTAAGCAGGTCTCTTTTTTCTTTATTATAAAATTTCTTCAAAATATTCAATTCCTTTTTATCTAAATTATTAACTAAATTTGCTAAACTAGTTTGCATAAATTTAAAACTATCAATGAATCTAATTTGTCTTTTTATATTAATCACTTCTTTGACTTTATACTTTACATCTGCTTTACTAGTTGATGGTAATTCTTCACATTCAATAATATTATCTCTACATTTACTTTGAAGTTGTTTTTCTGTTATTATTTTTTCAGATTCAAATTTATCAACAATTATATCTTTTGTAAAACTAATATATTTTTCCTCAGTGTTGGGTATACAATTAATTTCACCTTCCGAAACACCAAGATTTTTAATAAACAAATGACTATCATAATTTTGTAGATTGTGAAATATAACTGGGATAAATTTTGGATTTTTCATTTTTGAATTACAACTAATACAAGCAGCTTCTCTATATTTTCCAGTATAATGACAGTGATCTCTAACTTTTTCAATATAGTCTACTCTTTTTTTTTCTTTGTTTTTCACGTTTTCCACGTTTTCTGTTTCTTTTCTGTTTTCTGTGTCTTCAAAATATTTTTTAAATTCTTCTGCATCAATTTCATCATTCATAAACATTTCATCCATTTTTTCAAATTCACTAAATTCATTGTCTTCTTCACATTCACTTTTTTCTTTTGGTTTTTCTTGTATTTCTGCTTTTCCAAACTTGATTCCACAAGCATAACAATTTTCAGCTAATCTAAAATCTACTTTATCTTTTTCACTTAATATTATCTTTTTTGGAAATTTAAATTTTTCATATATTTCTTTAATATTATTTTCTAAACTTTTTACAAATTTTAATGAAATATCACAAGAGTCTTCACAAGCATCATCACCAGATTTTGTATATCTGAATAATTTCGTTTTGAAAAGATTATTATCAAAACATTTTATCAAATAACAATATCCAGATGGTTCGTGTTTTTGAAATTGTTTTGTATGATCACCAATATTTTCATCTATATTTTTCAGATTACATTCAAAATCTGTATAAATTACAAATGGAATATCATGCATTTTTTCATAATTTTTAAACTTTAATTTTTCACCTTTGTTTGGATAAACAGTTTTTCCACATTCATACTCTTGACAATATTCTAAATGATTTTTAAGAACATTTTCCTTACTAAAATGCTGTAAACAATAGTTGCAAATATGTTTTTTTTCTTTGTTTACTAACCTGACTTGAAAACAACCTACTCATATTTTTAATTAAACAATAATGTTTATCACCATTCTCATTCGATATTAACAATATATTTACATAGTTGTCATGATTGTTTATCTTTTTTGCTTACTCTCAAAGGAAAAATTTGGTGATTTACATTTCCAAATCTTTTTTCTTCGTTGTATCCAAATAAATTAATTGCAATGTTATTATTTTTTTCAAATTTATCAATATCAGAAAATCCGCATGGAAAATTAATATCTTTCACATTAAAACTTTCAGCTTTCTTTTTTAAAATTTTTGTAATTCTTCCAGCATCTTTTAAATTAGGAGTGGTTTTCAAAAGTTCATTTATTGTTACACACCACAATAAACATTTTTGATCCTCATTTTGTGGATTGATAATTGCATTTTTGTTTTTTAAAAAATCTGGAGTAGGAATATAAGATGAAGCAAGTAATCTTTTAATTTCATTAATATTAAGAATTATTTTTAAACCTTTGTTAAATTTCCACAAACTTGAATTATTTAAAAATTCTTCAAAACTTAAAATAACTTTTTGAGTCATTTTTTCATATATTTCATCAAAATTACTTCCATCAAAAATTTCTTCATAATAACTATGAAAATGAGTTTTATCTATGGTTATTTCTCCTGTAGCTGGATTTGTTTTTTTCATCAAACATTCAAGAGTTATTTGTTGTTTTGTGCTTTGATTTTTTTTGAATTTTTCAATCACCAATGGTTTTATTTTTTTCAACAAACTCAAAGGATCATATAAAAACAATTCAAATTTTTTCAAATCCATTTGATATCTTTTTGTTACATTCAAAGCTTTTTTATCCAATACAAATTTTGCAGTTGGAGTTGTAACTTTACCTTGTATGTTGTTAAATATATCCGAAAAATTATTTTTCAGATTATTATACCAATTTGTTATTTTTTTAACTCCTTTATTTGCATTATTTCTATATTTATCAAATAAATTAAGCAATTCTTCTTTAGATTTATTTAACAAATTATTTGCTTTTTCTTTTGATTTTTCAACAAAATTATTGTTTAGATATTTTTTTGGTTTTAATAAAGGAGTATTAATATTTGGAACATCTTCATCCAATAAATTTCTAGTTGTGTTCATTCTTTATTTATATAATTATTTTTTTTTAAACAAAAAATAATTTAAAAAAAAAAATCAATTGATTTTTATTTTAAACACATGCACATTAAAAATCTTGAATTTTAGTAAATATAAAAATATTAAATGATTGACATAATTGTTTTAAACTTGGAATTAAAGTAAATTTGTAAGTTGTAGTATAAATTTTTTCTCCAGTTTCAAAATCAATTTCAAAATCATTGAAAATACAAAATTTTTCTTTATAATTTATATAAAATTAATGATGCAGTAATAATTCTCCTTCACCTGAAAGTTTAGCAATTTTTTCAGAAAAAACATAAAATAAATAATCTTCGTCATCGTAAAAGCTGAAATCTTTCAGCTCACTTTTGTCTTCATATATAAATTTTTCAATATATTTTTTTGAGTTAACCTGGTTCATCTTTTATTTATATATTTTTTTTTCTTTAAACAAAAATATTTTTAAAAAAAAATTAATTTTTTTTAAATATCATAAAAAATCAAAAATGATTCATTATCAAATTTCAAATCTTTTTTTTTCTTAATTCTCCATTTTATACTTTCTGGGCTCATATTAAATTTTTTTGAAGCAGATAAAATACTTTTAAAATTTAAAATTTCGTCAGTTGCTCTGTTTATAGCTATTACTGGGATTGGGTTTTTCATTTTTTCTCTACAATATTTTCCATGTTTTTCATTTGGTTTACTAATTTCAAAACCCAACATTCTTTCAAGTTCATTTTTAGTATATCTTCTAAAATATTTTATTTTTCTTTCTTTTGCAATTTTCCACAATTGTGTATATGTGAAACCTGTGTGATAGTTTGGTTTTTCTTTAATGATACTCATTTATTTAAGATGTTTTTTTTTTTTTAAACAAAATTTCACAAAAATTTATAAACTACATAACCGCCCGTAAGACTGGTTACGAAAAAAACATTTTGATATTCTTTCATTTCATCTGAAGGTTTATAATAATCTTCTAATTTTGGTTCTTTTTCATCTTCTTCATCCGCTTCTTCTTTTAAATATTTATAACGATTATTAATTTCAGCAAGATTTTTCAATGACATGTTTGTTTTATTTATATCAGCATTTGCATCAGATAATTGTTGTCTTAATTTTTCAATTTCTTGTTTTCTTTTTACTTGATCTTCATACCATTTTTCTTTTTCCCTAGCAAGTTTTTCAATTGCTTCATTATGTCTTTTTATTTCTTTTTCATATCCAGAATGATTTAATTTTGAAAATAAAAATCCAGCACCTGCAAAAGCAATTGCATTAAATAATCCACCAACTACTGTTTCCATTTATTTTTATGTTTTTTATATTTTATGATTTGAAAGGATTAGAAGGAATCCATTTCTTGTCTTGAGCATATTTAACTGCAAGTGATGATAAATCAACAGCTGCTGCGAGTTTTAAAGTAGGAACTAAACTAGATGGAGTTGATAAACCATCACTAATTACTTTTCTTGATATCATTCCAACTCCAACAGCACCCAATGTAATTATTGTAGAATCATATAATTCATTCATAACTTCTTTTCTATTCATTTCACCCATTTATTTATACATATAAAATTTTTTTTGCAAACTTTATTTTCTTACAGATTTTCAATAGAACACTTTGATGGTTTGCATTTAGTAATTTCATAGTCATTTTTATTTATGGTCTTAACTTTTTTGTTTTCTTCTTCACTTTGTTCGCTTCGCTCACTTTCACTTTGTTCGCTTCGCTCAAGTCGTTCGCTTTGTCTTTTGTCTCTTTTATATGCATAATATAAACCTCCAAGTGCAGCAACAATTGTCACGCCTCCAACAAAATACCTGAAAGGTCTGAAATCTACGTAATCATTTATTTCTTTTGCAAAACGGGTTCTTTCGTGACCTGCTTCGCAGTCTACTTCGTTCCGCATTTTTGCTTTTCTTTCTTTTGCTTCTTTTGAAATTTTTGCTAATCTTTTTCCCAATTCAACTTTTCTTGGATCTTTTGCTTTAGATTTTTCAACTGCTGTTACTTTTTCAACTTTTGATTGTTTACTTGTTTCACTGTCTTCACTCATTTATTTATAACTTTATTAAATTTATTTAAAATTTATTTAAAAATTTATTGAAGTGTATTCAAAGTTATTTATAAATAAAATTAAATAAAAGTCAAGTAAGTTTTAAATAAAAACAAATGTTATTTAAAATTTATTCAAAATTTATATATTTTAATATTTCATCTTCGTCAAAATCAACACTATATTTTTTACAAAGAAGATAATGGTTTAAAACAATTTCTGGATATTTCATTTTTCTTAGTGAAACATATACATATAATATTTCTCCATCCATTTTTCCATAGTCTTTATTTTTTGATCCAAGATAAAATTTCGTATTTGGAGTTTGATACTTTCTAGCATTTGTATAGAAAGAAACAATTTCTTTTTCATTCACATAAAGATTTCCTTTTTTAACACCGTTGAGATTACCTTGATCCCAATGAACAGAAAGACATATTAATTTGTTTATTTGAGTTGCATTTGCTTTCAATTCCCATCTGCTATTTGAAATTGCAGACGTGGATGAATTTGTGATATATAGTAATGAATTACGATAAGAAACACCAAAATCAAAAGGAGTTGGTTGACTTGCTGTTTCATCATCTGTGATTTTAAACAACGACACCTCATTGTTAGACGAATTTAATGATTTTAAAGCATATACAAAGTAAAAATTCAAGTATTGATAGCTTAAAATATTTTCTTCACAAGTTAAATGTAAATTGTTGTTTGATTCAAGTCCAGTGTTGTATTGAATACAATAAAAATTATTATTAATTGTGGATTTTTTGAAAAATGGTTGTTTGTTTGTATCATCTTGTTTGAAATTCCAATCTTTTTTCCTTGACAAATTCAAAAGTTTTTCAACCTTTTTATTGTTTCCAGTATATTCTATATAATTATCATCATCTTTCACATCAAAAATTCCTTCATCATCCATTTGTAAATTATAAATATTTGTAATTGTATTTGGAATTGCCCAATTTGTAACACGGTCGTCGACGTATTTTTTATTTACAGAATGTTGATTAGAAGAAGGAGAATAATTTGCTGCGTGAATAATATGATGATTTCCCATATCCAAATCTCCAGACATTGTTCCGCCTGTTTTTGATAATTTTGTGTTTAACTGCATGTCAACATATTTTTTTCTAGACAAATGTGTTTCAAGTGTAGGATCTGAAGTTGTGATAATTTTATTACTTCCAATTGTAATATCTCCTGTCATTGTTCCTCCAGATAAAGGTAATCTGGTGTTATCTCTATCATCTACATATTTTTTTCTTGAAAGAGCATCTTTATAGTCTGGATCTTTTGAGGTTAAAACTTGATAAGTATTTGTGTAAATATCTCTTTTAATTTTACTTCTTTCAACACCCAACCATCTGACTTTTTCCATTTTGATAAAGTTTCCATCCACATATGATTTTGTTGTGAGATCATTGTTATTTGATGGTGTTGCGTTTGATAAGACTTTATTTAATCCCATATTTAAATTTCCAGTCATTGTTCCACCTGTCAAAGATAATTTTTTAGAATCTTGATCATCCACATATTTTTTACGGGAAAGATCTTTATCACTCGCAGGATCCAAAGTTGCCTCAATTTTATTATTTCCCATTACAATATTTCCAGACATTGTTCCTCCTGTCACTGATAATTTTTTAGAATCTTGATCATCCACATATTTTTTCCTACAAAGGTCTTTATAACCCGTAGGATTCACATTTGTTGTAATTTTATTATTTCCCATACTTATATTTCCCGTCATTGTCCCTCCTGTTTTTGACAGAAAATTTGCTCCTGTATGATTTGTTATTAAATTATCCACATATTTTTTTCTTGCTAAATGTGAATTTTCTGTTGGATCAGCTGATGTTATTATATGATGTGGTCCCATGTTAATGTCTCCTGTTATATCTCCTTCTGTAGTAGATAGCTTTCCTGTCACATCAGATTTTAAAGATTCATGCTCACTTTGATAACCATAGAATAAACTCATTTATTTTATAATAATTTCTAATAAAACATTCCCAATTGAATCACCATTGTTTCCTTCCACTTTGAATATTAATTCATTATAAATTCCTTTTGATAATTTTACTCCTCCTCCGTCTTCAGGTGGATAAATTTTTGAGACACTTCCTTTTAGTGTTTTTTCTGTTGTTATTGGGATTTGAATAAGAATGTCACTTCTTTTACCATCTACAAAATTTTTACTTTTATCAATTATATTACAGCTTATGTTTACATATTCCAAGTTGTTATTAATATTTACCTCGCTGTCACTCTCTGTTAATGTATTTGCTTTTATAACTTTATTTTCTGGAAATCCTATGATTGGACCAAGTGTTTGTAAATTTAATGTTTTATCCGATTTTTTTTTGCATTTTCCAGAAAATTCCACTTTTTCCAATTCTATTTCCCCAACGTTTTCAAATTCAGTTTTTAAAATATTAAAGTTATAATATCCGTCTTTGAATTCAATTTTTGTTCCATCATAAGTATAATGATGAATATTTTGATATAAATTATTATAATTCCAAAATATACTTACTGATTTTACAAACATATAGCCCCCACAATGAGTTAATATAAGCGGTTCGTCTAATGGAATTATTTTTTCACGGTTTTCATCGGTCTCGTCTTGTTTGATAAATATTTTAAGATTTGTCATTTATTTTATAATATATATTTTGAAATTAAAACTCCTCCAATTATTGATAAAGATAAAATAATTAAATTATCACTTGATGTTTTTGGAGAAATAATTTTTGGAGATTTACTTGAAAGGTCTGAAGTTTCTTTTAATGTATTATTTTTCAAATCTTTTTTGGGTTCATTTTTCTTATCTTTTTTGATTTCATTTTTCTTTATTTCATTTCCCTGTAATTTTGTTTCGCGGGTTTTTGACCCGTAATAATTTAAATTTTCGTTAATTCCAAAAACCATATTTTCATCAGAAACGTTTAATTTATTATTATATCCTTCAATAGGATTTTTTAAAATTATTAAAGATGATGGAATTAACCATAAAGTTGGGCTTATAGCTGTATTTAAAACTACATTTGTTGATGAAACTGCTTGATTCATATTATTAATCCACGTTGAAGTGTCATAATTTATAATAGAATCTTCAAAAATTTGTCTAAATACTTTTTGTGTTTCCAATGCTGAAGCTCTATTTGAAACAATACTTTGTCTTGTTCTCGCTTGAGCTCCTAGTATTGCATAAAGATATGCTTCAATGCTTTGATTTAATAATTCAGTTCCATTTTTTATTAATCCATCTGAAATTTTTGGAATGAATTTTTTATAATCATTTTGTGTATCTCTAATTTGACCTGGACCATTGTTATATCTTTTATGTGGATCAACACCAACAACATCTTGACCCAATTGCTCCTTAACTTTCATAATTTCTTGATACGTCCATTTTGGATAATGATCTTTTAAAAAACCAGCATTAAATTTATAAAAGGTTTTATCATCACCATTTTTCAATTGATGCATAATTCTTCTGACTGTAAAATATACATGAAATCTCATAAATGATGTAATTTGTTTTGGAACGTTAGCTGAAAATAATAAATGTTGAATTGAAATTCCACATCCATAAGTTGCAATCCATGTTCCCACTATGCTTTGAAAATATGGTTCATTAAGTGACCATTTTGCATTATCATCTGTAGTTATATTTAATCCGGGTAAATTACTTTGAAAATAATCTGTATTGCTTACATAAATTCTAAACTGGTTAATAGGATAACTTAAAACATATTGTGTAGGAAAATTATCCCAATAATATTTTTTTCCTGTATAATTAACATGTCTTTTTCCTTTTGGTAATTCTTGTATGCTTCCTCCAATTTTCCAAATTTTTGGAAAGTTTGGAATTGGTTTGTTAATATAAAGATACTTTGTCATATTTGGATCATTTTTGAAAGTATCTGAATTTATATCTGTCGAAATGTAATCATTGTTTTTGAAATATGTTATTGTTTTTTCCCAACTTCCATCTTTATTAATATCATGTTCAAAATATAATTTTGACATGTCTGCATATGGATATTTTTTCAAAAAATTTTCTTTAAACTTTTTATCCAAAATTTTTCTTTCATTCACTACAAAATCATATTTACTTCCGTAATATTTACGTTCTGCTTTTTCAACTGAATTATCAATTTTCATTATTTATTTTAATAAGAAATAAATGAACGAAGTGAATGAAACGAAAAACATTAGCGACAAAGAATTTGTTATTGAACAAGAGTTGAGAGATATTTATTACAACCCAAAAACAGGTTATCAATCTGCAGAAAGACTTTATTAAAAAGCAAAAGAAAAGGGATTAAATGTTAGTAGAAAAATTGTACAAGACTGGTTAAAAATGCAAGATACTTTTACAAGATACAAACCACTTGTAAAAAGACATAAATTTCAAAAAACATTTGTTAAAGATTTAGCTGACCAAATACAAATGGATTTAATTGATATGAAAAAATATAAAAAACAAAATGATGATTATTATTGGATTCTTACAGTTGTTGAAATTTTGAGTCGATATGCGTTTGCTATTCCTGTCTACAGAAAAGATACTTTTAACATGATGAAAGCTGTTGGAAAATTACTTAGAAAATTCAAAAAAAGATTTGGTAAATACCCAAATGTAGCTCAATTTGATGAAGGAAAAGAATTTTATAATGTTGGTGTAAGGTGGTTATTGAAGGAACATAATGTTGAATATTTTTCCACAAAATCTGTTAAAAAAGCAGCTATAGTTGAAAGATTTAACCGGAGTCTAAAAACATCCATGTGGAAATATTTCTACAACAATGAAACTTATAATTGGATTGACATTTTGAAAAACCTCGTAGATAATTATAATAATACTAAACACAGTAGTATATTAATGAAACCTGTAGATGTAAACAAATCTAACAAAGACCAAGTGTGGATTACACTATATGGTTACCCATTGGGGAATTTACCTCTACCTAAATTCAGAATTGGTGATACTGTTAGGATTTCTAAATATAAGAATATCTTCAAAAAAGGTTATGAAGCTAATTTTACAGAAGAAATTTTTAAAATTGTAAAAGTATTTAGAGGTGATCCAAACATGTATGAAGTGGAAGACCTTGAAGGAGAACCAATCATTGGGAAATTTTATGAACAGGAATTCTGCTGTATCTGCTGCGAATAAAAAGAGTGATGTGGGTGGTCTGTATAGAGTTGAGAAAATATTAAAAAGAAAAAAAGTTAAAGGTAAGAATATGGTGTTGGTAAAATGGGAAGGTTATGATAATAAACATAACTCTTGGATACCAGAAGAAAATATTCAAAACATATAAAATAAATGGATAATAACGGTTTTGATGATATAGAATTAAATAATAGAAATATAGAAGAAGAGGAAGACCACGAGGACCGTGAGGATGAAGAGGGTGAAACAAGTGGAGGAAATTTTGCTGATACAAATTTAGATACTGGAGAAACAACTAGATTGTTATCCCCAAGTGGTCAAAATGACACACCTGTTAGAATTGAAAATCCTGATGCTACCAAGACTAGAAAATTTTATGACAAATTCAAAAAAGGTTTGAGTGGAATTAAAAGATCAATAACTAATGATAAAAAAATTTTTTCGAAAAAATATTTAATTTCACTCCTGAGAAAAAAAATGGAGAAAATAGTAAAAAATTGTTAGAAGAAACTAGGTTTGAAAAAGATGAAAAAGGAAATACTTCAATTTTTTTCAAAGGAATAAAAATTGGTAATATCGTTGAAAATGAACCACAGTTATTTGGTAGAAAAAATAAGGTATTTGTTAATGAATTCAGAGATATTTTTGAAAAAGCAAAACAAGAATATAAAAAAACACCAGATTCTATTATAGATAGAAAAATATCTAATGAGGGAAATTATGATATGAGAAAAACCGAGAGAGAAAAAATAGTTGAAGATACAATTTCAGAAATTACAGATAAAATTGATAAAATGGTTGATGAAAATAACTTGATTAAATTATCTGAAGATGAAAATGACCCAAGAAGATCATTATTTGATTCAGATGAATTAAGAGAATTTAGAGGTTTTTAGAGGAATTTAGAGGAATTTAGAGGAATTTTAGAGGAATTTAGAGGAATTTAGAGGTTAAATTTTGAAGAAGCTGTCTCTCCAGTTGGTGGTAAAGACTATTTTGATTTATCAGAAAATGAAAGAAAAAATGTTTTACGTGAAAAAATTAAATCATTTGATAGAGAATATGAATATTGGAAAAATAAAGCTGATTTAGAAACAGCTGAACCTCAAAAAAGTATATATAAGTTTTTCAGAAATTGCAAAATTATATGCAGATAAAACTAGACTTGAAAATCAGGAAAAACCAATTAGCGAAGAAGGAATACAAATTTTAAATGAAAATGCTGAAGAATCTGACCTTGGAAGATTAGAAAGATTTAAAAAATGGGTAAAAGAAAATCTCGCAGGTTTATCAGCAGTTGCTATTTCTGTAGCAGGTATAATTACAGTAATAGTTATAAATGCAAGAAACGCATTGAAAAAAGGTGCAAATGCAGTTGGAAAAATAGCAAAAGCAATTGCAAATATAGGTAAAAATTTGGTGCAGTCATTTCAGCAGTTTTAAATTTAATTTCTCAAATATTATCATGGGGAGCAAAAGGTATTGCTTTTCTAGCTAAAAATTTATGGATATTAGTTATTGCAATTACTTACTTTTTCTACAATGAATACTGAAGGTATAAGGAATACCGAAAGAAAAACCAAAAGGGTAATAAAGATTAAAAAATTTTTTTTTATAATAATAAATGAATAGAATAGACAAATTATATCCAGGATATAAAAGATCAAAAATGAGTGACATTAAAGGAACCAGAACAAGACATGTTGTAACTTTAAATCCAAATTCAGTAAATCCAGAAGAAGACCTTTATATAGATATCCCAAAATTAAACCCTAATTTGTGTCTTGTACCTGATTCATTAAGATTGTTATTTAATTTTAAAAATTCAAATACAAAGTCATGGTTTTTAAATAATTTATCAAAATTGTTAAAGAAAAGATTAGTTGTCAAATTTGCTGGAGAAATTGTTTATGATAATAGCGGAGAATCTATTTTGGAAATTTACAAAGATCTTTGGAAAACTGAATCCGAAAGAGCAGATATAGTTGAATATGGAATCGCTCGAGAAAACCTCAGAAAATTAATTTCAAAAGATGACTCTGGAACAACAAGTGGAACTGCTGAAAAAGTTTCTGATAAACTAATGTTTGATATTTATGGAACAAAACAATGTTTAAAATTAGAAAAAATACTTTCAGATCATGGGTTATATGCTCCTCATGGAATGATTAATAATTTTCAATATATTTTAACTTTCCCAAAAGCAAGTGAAATTATGGTAGCACAAAGTGGTGAAAGTGTTGGCGGTTATTCGTTGGAAAATTTAGAATTGGAATATGAGACGATTGAAAATCAAGATTTAGCAATTGATGTTTTAACAAATTACACCACAGGAAGATCATTAGCATATAATTATGTAACTTTGATGAAAACAGTAGAATGGGATAAAAACGCAATTTTACATAATGAAACCATAAATATTCCACGGAAAAGTATGAAAGCGGTTGTGTTGTTATTTAGAAATAAAACTGTCACAGATAGTGAGCAATTTGTTTATCCAAATATAACAGAAGTTAAAATTAGTGTTGAAGGAGTTCCAAATAGCATATATTCCCAAGGATTTCCCAAACGTAGATTTTTTGAAGAAGCATTTAGAATATTTCGCTGTGAATATTTTGACTGTGATGCAGTTATGGATATTGAAAAATTTTATAAAGATTCATTTGCATTATGTGTTGATTTAAGAACATTAGATGACAACTTTGTTTATGGAACTGGTAAAAAATTAGTAAACACACAGTCTGGACTATTGTTAGAAATTAAAAAAACTGCTATTTCTGCAAATGTAATGTGTTATATATTTGTTATAAGTGATGGATTGTTAAACATTACAAATAAGGATTTGTCTTCAATTCAATTTTGAAAAAACAAAAATAAAAAATGAATTATGAAATTGAACCATTTAATATGATAATTGTTGGAATGACTGCTTGTGGAAAAACAAAATATCTTTTAGATTTTATAGAATCAGAATATAAAAATTATTTTGATTATATTTTTTTAATTTGTCCTACGTTTGAATGGAATAAAACTTATGAAAATTGGAAATATGATAAAGACGAAGATTTTATTGCTATTCCTTGCGATCAAGATAACGTTGAAGATTGGTTAAAATTTATAGTTGACTTTTCAAAAGGAAGTAAAAGTTTAATTATATTGGATGATTGTGCAAGTGGAAAAAGTGTAAAAAATAGAACAAGTGAGTTGGTTAAATTAGGATTTAGTGCTAGACATTATAATCTTTCTGTTGTTGTAATTACACAACAATTTACAAGTATTGCTAAACCATTTAGAGAAAATATTTCAAAATTAGTCGCATTTTATAATCCAAATAAAAAAGATATGACAACAATAATTCAAGAATATTTAGGTGTGGGAGACCGCGAAGAATTGGAAAAAATTTTAGAAACTTTGAAAACAAAAAAATATTCATGCTTGGTATAAATTTAATTTTTCCATTTGATTATAAAATAAATGAGTGAAACAAGTGAACATATAGAATTTCAACAAATGGAATCAGATGCACCCGCAAGTGCTCAAGAGAACCAAACGCAAGATACTAAAACAGAAGTAATGAAAAAACGCGAAGAATTGATAAGATTATCTGAAGATGGAGAAATTACTCAATCTGTTCAAAATTTGAAAAAAGCAAATGATAAAGTTATATTAAAAATTTATTCTGAATATGAAATTAAACAAGCAGAAAAAGCAAATGCATTTTTAACAGATTTATTAATTAGTAAATTTGCAGATTTATTAGGTGGTTTAGAAGCAATTGAAAGTAGTGAAGAATTGGAAAAAGAACTGGTGAAAGATAAATTATTAAAAAGAGATGTAAAATCTGTGGTTCAACAACTAACCCCATATTTACCATATATTGGAATATTATCTGGAGGAATTACAGTTGGAAAACATGTTATTAAAAAACAAACAAAACCAAAATCGCCAACAAATTAATTTTATAATATATATTAAATTATAAAATTACAAAATTATTTATCTTCTTTTTGTGGTTTTGCATTCTGGTCTTTTTTTAAATCAATTAATGAAGCAATTATTTTATCTTTTTCTATGATTGAACTTTTATCTTCATTTTCTAAAGATTTTAATAATTTTAAATGGTTATTATTTTCTGAAAAATTAACTTCCTGCATATAATTTTTTCCAAAAGTAACCCCAGCTTCAAAATCTTTAACCCCAATATCAACATGAGCTCCGATTCTAAAACCACTTTTTCGAGTTTTTCTAAAATTTATCGGTGGATAACCGTGAAGATTTATATCAAGATTTGAATTTGATTTTCTCTTTTCAGAATTTTCAATATGTGGAGTATTTTTACTTTTTGTTTTTGAAACACAATTTCCCATTTATTTTATGATTTTCACGTTTTTGAAATTTTGAAAATTTCAAAAATGTTAAATTTCGAGAATGTGAGAAAATTGATCAATTTTGAGAATGTGAGAAAATTGATTAATTTCGAGAATGTGATGAATTTGACTGATTTCGAGAATGATTGACAGGTGATGACGTCATTGAGAAACCGGAAGTAAATGTGTCAGAAAAAATGCGCTGGAATCGGAGAAAAAAATGCGCTGGAATCCCCATATTGTAGTCTACTCCCACGCAACCATATTTAGTTTTTGTAACCTCGCTGTTTCTGACAAAGACCAGTATCCCAAACAGTAACTATATATCTTGGCTTTCAGCGCTGATGTAAATTCTCCTCTGAAGATGTTGTGATGTAACAACGAAACGTTAGAATACTATTAAATATTAGTTACGTTAGAATACTATTAAATATTAGTTACTTCTCTCTTTCTATGGCTTTCATAAACATATTATGCTGGGCTTTGATATTCCTAATTAAATCACTTAATAATGAAACAAGGGTTGAACTAAAGAAACGAAAGCTGAGACAGAGAAGGACCGGATCAAAGAGAGGTGGGACAGGAACGGAAGCAATGAAAAAAAAAGTGAACAGTTCCGAGAAAAGGAAGGAATGATACAAAGTTTTACTTACATTTTGTTATTAATTAGCATTCTGTGAACGCGTTTCTTCAAATCACTAAACGATGGTCTCTCCTGAGGCATGTCGGCCCAACATTCTTTCATCAATTGTCGAAGTTCTTCGAGTTTTGGAATTAAGTCAGGAACGACAGGCCGGTAGGGAGGACACTCCATTGCTTTCACATGTTCCACGATGTCTAAACACACCGAGGGGAAAATCAGAAATTAGAATTAATAATTAAGCTTGTTCCTCAAACCACAGCAAGGTTTCTTTCCAGAAATCCTCTTAGCAAAGTAGTTTGTTTGGTTTTTTTTACCATGGTTATCCCTGAATTCTTACTCCGAGGATATCGTCCTTAATTCAGTAACCCTTTATTTGAGCGTAGTCTTGTAGGCCACAGCAACTGTTTCTTGTGGCCACAGTTCATCAACGAACAGACCTACCTCGATTTTCCTCGTAGTTATGACTGTAGGGCCCCTTTCTTGTGTGCATTTCCTGCAAAATAATGGCAAAGCTGTACACGTCTCCCGGCGGAGTGCCTTTTCCTACAAGACTTGGTGATCGCAAAATCTCTGGTGCTTTCCACAGCAAGTCTAGGAGAAGAAAGATAAAACTGGATGTTAGTGAATGTGGTTTAACAACAAATCGCGGTACGGTATTGCGCGAATGTCTGGCCGATTTAACTTTTCCTTAAATGACACCCCAGTAAGAAATAAGATAGTTACTGGTGGTTCTTTTCATTTGTTAAAGTATACATTCAAACAATTCTCGTAGATCTTCAACGCGGATTTGAATGATGTTACAATGACACTTACATTGTTCAGCATACATGGAATGTTGGAAAAAATGCACTGTTGTAAGACACTCCAAAATCTCTACCCCATTTAACTTAAACTGTTGCTAATATTTGTAATATTTTACTCCATGCTATTGTCCGGTTTTGTTCGGTCCGCATAGAAAAATATTTTCCATCGGACTCAAAAACGGCGTTCAGCCTGCAACCTGAAGTAATGTTTCACCATACAGTGACCTCATGAAGAAATTTCACTACACGGATCTCCAGGCCGGTAAATAATACATACTTTTTTCCCACATCACTGTGTGGTACTACCTTCGCAAGACCGTGGGGAAAGCTCTGTTGTGGGGAACGCAATGAGAAGAAACCCACACTTTCACAATAATCACTAGTTTATATTATTTATTCTCGATCACAAGGAAAGAATCGTCACAACAGCACAACCACAGAGCACATACACAACTCACAGTGTCAAATTATATTACAGATCACATTACCGACCTATATACTTCCGCTTTAAGCTTATTGGCTCTAACAAAATTAATGACGTTAAACCTAACAGTTTCCGACACACTCCCCCATGAGTCTCCCTAATGGAGGCTCATGCAATTAAAGGAAACTGCCTCTCACTAACAAAACTAAGAAACTAAATAATGCTAAGTTAAGGTGTTCAATTGGCATAGATGAAGCAATTAGATAGTGTACAGTTCAAGAGTTCTCTTCAGTCCCAAGGATTTTCAGTCTTTCTCTCGCTACGATTGCTGCTGTCCTCTTCGGTCGGAAAACAGGGGCGTCTACGTTCAAGGTAGTTGGTGTGGTCGTCTTGGTTACGTCACAAGATAACTCCAGCGGGTAAAGATGCTGTACTGGTCTTTCTAAGTAATCCCTCCCGGCCCGTAGCTTCACCGCTCGGATTTCGCCATCCCGACCTTCGATCAAAGTTTGAACGATACCCAAGGGCGATTTGCCTCTACTTTTTTCTAATGGGGATTTTATGATCACCACGTCTCCCACTGCCAACTGTAGCTTGGTGCCCGGGTGTTTCATGTTGTGTCGCTCTCTCAAGGCGCGAAGGTACTCCTTAGTCCACCGAGACCACATGGCTTCTTTGCACCTTCGTAAATACTTTTCTCACTTCCTCAGATCTGTATCTTGAAGGTGATGTGGCTCTTGTTCGGGCAACAGATTTGGACCTTGGAATAGCATGGAAGATGGTGTCAACAGAGGAAGTTGAATGTCATCTTCTACGTAACAGAGAGGTCGATTATTCACAGTTATTTCTACATCCAATACGACATCACAGAGTTCAGGCCAGGTAAGCAAGCCATTCCCAATGGTTTTATGAAACGCAGATTTCACCACTCCAACAAGCCGTTCAAATTGCCCTCCCCACCATGGCGCTCTGCTTAAGTTGAAGGTCCACGAGATGTTGTGCTTCGTCAAAAGGGCATGAAGTTGTTCGTCGTATTGCGCCTTTTTTAGCCACCTTGCTGCTGCGATAAACGTTTTCCCATTGTCAGAGTAAATTCTCTTCGGACGACCACGACGAGCAATAAATCTTTTTAGGCTACGGATGAATTCACCGGTTTCTAGATTAGGCAAGATTTCCAGGAACACGCCTCGGGTGAGACTGCAGGCGTATAATACGAGATATGCTTTGCTTTCTACCTTTCCCTTTCGTCGATACTTGATGGGTCCGGCAAAATCCACTCCAATTGTCACGAAGGCAGTTCCGACTCCTCACTAGCACTTGTCGCAGGATTTTGGGGCCATTGTTCAGGATGAGGCAACCACACTGGCCCTTTCCACCAAAGATCATTGTTGGAGACAGGTCCGCCACGACTACCAAGGTCAGCTGGGTTCTGTGCAGTTGGTACGTGTCTCCAGGATTTAACTTCGTGGTTCTGGATCTTCCGAACGCGATTTTCAACGAATTGGCGATACTCTCCTCCACCACAAATCCAGTGCAGGGCCACTGTACTATCGAGCCAACAATGGACTTCTGTTACAGGGAAACCCTCAAGTGCTGCTCGTAAATTTTCGACAAGATTTACAGCCATATGTCCAGCGACCAATTCCAATCTCGGAATAGTTAAACTTCGTTTCGCCAGTCTAGATTTCGCGGCGACAATTCCTTGGCTAACTCCAGAGGTCTGTCGAACAACAGCATAAATGGCAGCACAGACACCACGACCGCTGGCATCACCAAAGGCATGTAATTCCACCGCTTCTATTGGCTCTCTATGGGTCACTAAACTGCGTCGAACCGTGACGTTCTCAGGCAGGCTCTTTTCCCATTTCTCCCATTTCTTTATCAAGGGTGAAGGAAGAGGAGCGTCCCACGCTTGTTTCGTGTCACAGGCATCTCGGTATAAGATCTTTCCTTCAAGCGTAACAGGAGAGACCAATCCAAGTAGATCGTGCACCTTTGCTAGTTTTCCGAGTATACCTCTCTTCGTAGGTTCTGCGTTCCTTTCCGGGAAGGAGATGGTCAGCGTGTCCTTTTCACAGTCCCATCGCAGGCCAAGTAGATTGCATTCACCACTTGTGGGCACATTTAGTTGTTGCTGAACATACGAAGGCTCCCCGTCCTCCTCGGTGATATCGTACATCAACTCCGGCACGTTGGAGTGCCACTTATGGAGGGAAAAAGCGGCGTCAGCAAATATCTTGTTCGCTTCCTGCTTAAGGTCTCGAGCATCGCTTACTGTTGCTCCACCAGAAATGAGATCGTCCACATATAGGCTACGTTCAATCTCGTTCACGGTCGTTGGACGTTCTTCTCTCCAGGATTCAAGATGCTGCTCGATTACTCCCGCCAATAAAAAAGGGGAAGGAGCCAGCCCAAACAAGGCCCTTGTGAAGCGAAGCGTCTCCACCTCTGTAGAATTTGGATTCTGCAACCAATGGAAACGAAGGGAGTCGCGCTCCCTTTCTTTAATACGCACTTGTAGGAACGCTTTACGAACATCTCCAGCGACAGCCACGGGGTAGAATCTACCACGCACCATCACGTTCCAGAGTTTGTTTTGCAACGGTGGGCCAGGGTCTAAACAGTCGTTCAGCGAAGGATCTTTGTTTCCACCTCGGGCTGAGCAATCATAGACCTCTCTCAATTTGGTGCTTTCGGCTTCTTCGCGAACAACAGCGCGATGTGGCATGTAATATTCTTTCCCCACCACTTCAAGAGGTGCCCTTTCGACTACGCCCTGTTCCAACTGTTCGCGAATGATGGCATCGTACTCTTCTAGTCTTCCCATTCTGTTAAGCTTCCTAACTTGTGTCTGCAACCGTTGCAGGCTTCCATTTCGGTTCGAAGGTAGAGGAGGGTGGTTTCCCTTCCAAGGTAGGCCAGTTTCGTACCAGCCTTCAACAGGATGGCGAGAAAGTTGTTCTCGAAACTCCTCGTAAACTACTCTTTGATCACCCGAGGGCGAATCAGCAAGTCCAAGGACATCGAGGCTACACAGGCGTTCGTAATCTGAGGAGGAGTTAATGGCAAGGAAACCATTTGTCCGATCGATTCCATCTCCTGGCGCCATGATCACCCATCCGAAACGGGTCAGTTCGGCTATTGGTTCTCCTTGTCTACTAAGACGCAATTGCGTATTAGTGCGAATCTTGGCGTATTCATTTGCTCCAAGTATCAAGTGAACTGGCAAATGGTCGTCAGGGGTCTTGTCTTCCATGACCACACTTTGTAAGTGCTGGTGTTCCTGAATAAGCTTATCATAACGTGGATTATCAAGAGTTAACAATTCACGTTTGTTTATAACGGTTACTTTGGCATCTAGGGTGAAATCTCCTCTCAACACGACTTGAGTACAAGGTCATGTTCCACTAACTTGGCTGTGGTAACACCAAACAATGTAGTAACCTTTCGGTTACTACTTTTCACGGCTTTCGTTTTCACTAAACTCGTCAACGTCGTCGATGCGTACGAATGACTCGCTCCACTATCGAGTAGAGCTCTAAATTTAAGCCCATCAATCTTAACTACAGCGACCGGATGTACAACGGAAGTTCCACCAACACTCGTTGTCAACACTCTTTCCTCTTGTTCTTCAGAGGCTTCAGGGCAAATGGACGTATGGTGTCGTTTTTTGCATTTCTGGCAAGATATCTTGCTCTTGCACGCACTCGCTGCGTGTAGACCGTTGGCACAGTTAAAACAAAGGCGTTTCTTCACCAAAATTCGTTTTCTCTCATTTGGGGATACCACTTTGTCACACGAGCTCATCTTGTGGTCGGCACTGTTACAGTAAATGCACCGGATTTCTTGTTCTCGGGAATTAAACGCGCGTGCACTTGTCGAATCGTTCTCTTTGGTTTTCTTACTCATGCCTTTAACATTGTCGTTGGTCTCCGTCCACTTTCTCAAGGCCTCTAAAAGTTCTTTAAATGTCCAACTTCTCCAGTCGCTTTGGACATGCGACACCAGTTCCGCTTTCACCGCCTCGAGCTTTTTCATCACATAATACACCGTCCCTTGAATAGTGTCTAATTTCTCGAGAGTTTCCAAACTCTGGACGTTAAATAACAACTGTTCGTAAAACCGATGTATTTTCGGAACATCTCGCTCTGTTATGCTCGGTAGCTCAATTATGCTGACTACATAAGAACCGGCGACTTCGCTGGGGTGGCCATACTTCTCTTCTAGATATTTCAATCCCCGCTTATAGCCTTCTTCAGTGAAAGGTAAACAATCGATTGCGCGCCTAATATGAGGTTCCACCAATTCCTTCAGATGAGAAAACTTGGTGATTGGAAAAACGTTTTGCGAATCGACCATGGCGTTGAATTGGCCCGAAAAGCGCACCCAATCATGCGGCTTGCCGTTGAATCTTGTTGTTTAACTTCGGCAATTTTGCAGCTTTTTCCCGAAAGTTCTCTCTCTTTTAGTGCGGCCTCTAGTTTCTGTTCTAGAAGTTGTTTCTCGAATTTCATTTTTTGTTCGCAACTTTGCGCTAGCTCTCGCTGCTTGGCACTTTGATCAAGTTCTTCCACAAATTTCAACAGTTTGTTTTGGACTTTATCCGCTTCGGTAACACACGCATCAATTTCATTCGACCATTGTTCTACATTTTCTTCCGTGTCACCTTGTCCGAATTTCGCTTCTTCAATGCTGCCTTTTAATGTAGTAATCGTACTTATGATTGTTGCGATGGATTCCTTTTGTCGTTCAACTGCAATTCGCTCTCCTATACTTAGAATTTCGTCAGTTCGCTTCAGGCGAAATTGTAGAGCCTTTAACTTGGCGTCCATCTCGGAGAGTTGTTTCTTGAGAGACATATTTCACGTGCGCATCCAGTTATACGAATAAGTATCCCGTCGGAGGTGCCAGTAATGTGGGGATCGCAATGAGAAGAAACCCACACTTTCACAATAATCACTAGTTTATATTATTTATTCTCGATCACAAGGAAAGAATCGTCACAACAGCACAACCACAGAGCACATCCACAACTCACAGTGCCAAATTATATTACAGATCACATTACCTACCTATATACTTCCGCTTTAAGCTTATTGGCTCTAACAAAATTAATGACGTTAAACCTAACAGTTTCCGACACTGTTTGGTGACGATTAGTTTTGGATTTACTGTCTGTAAGTATCTACAAATCATTCAGATTCCAAATGTATTCATCACCTCTATATAGCATTTATGGTACTATAGTGTACGTGACGTACAGTAGAAGCATGGTCAGTCAAAATTTCTTGTGAAATTTTGAGGTTATTATCTGCTAATAACTACTTATACTGTAAGTTCAAATTTTAATAATTAACTATTTATTTTTCAAATTTGTTTCACTAACCTGACCAGTCACTACTAGCTCATCTGGTAATTAGATCCCCTCCCATCTCATCTCCTCCTCACCTTCCAAATCCTTTCCTCACCCCTATCGTCCCCCAACATACCTCTATAGTACGCATGGTCACAGCTGTACGGTTTCACTTGTTTAGATTTAAAGGTGTGCAGGCCGTAGTCGGATATCTTCAGCTGCCAACGACTGTCGATTACACAGTTACTGGATTTGAGATTTCCATGAAACTTTATTTCGCTACTGTGGAGGAATGTCATCCCCTGAAGCATAAAATGGAAAAAAATGAACAAATATTTAAAGATGAAGCGAAATGATCTAAATAAATTCGCGTTGAAAATTACCACAAAACAACCAACCACCAACCCCCCAACGATTAGACAATGTGCCTAAAGACATCAGTTCCCAGGCCGTCAGTTAAGCAGCTCTACCATACAGGATATGCGGTTTTGTGACAAAGTGTCTGAAGACATCAGTTGCCACGCCGTCAGTAAAGCAGCCCTGCGTCACACATGTGGATATGCCAGGTCGCACACTATCTATCTTAATTCCTGTTATTATTGTTTTGTCTAGCCCGAGCGCTTTTGTGCATTCGTTCGCTTCGTCATTAAGTTACTCGTACTGGATATTGTGTATTCTTATCGATTAGCGCTGCTGTACATGACTAGTGGTTTTGTTACCTACCCCCGGGAAGGACAATTTTTATGCCCACTTCAGGATGGTGGATACATACCGTGAGAGCCTGAAAACTATTCGCGCTGGCGTTATATTATAATTCAACATGTCCTCTCACCAAAGATTCAGGTTAAGGTTACGGTTACGGTTGGGGTTGGGTTTAGGATTAGATTTAGGGTTAGGGTTAGGGTTAGGATTAGTGGTAATCCTAACCCTAATTCTATCCATAGTCTCAATCTTAGGTAAGAGGACATGTTGAATTATAATCTAACGCAAGCGTAAATAGTTCTCAGGCTCTCACGGTAAATATCCGACATCTTTAAGTGGACGTAAAAGGTACAGAGATGAAGCTCAGCTCCAGCTGACCACAGTGAGGTGATAACTGACTTAATAATCATACTGGACGAAACAATGTGGCCAGTATATTACCTTACCTTGACGATATCGTACACTAAGGCTAAAATGAACATATGATCAAGTTTCACATCCTCATTTTCTAGAATATCCTGGTAAAACAGAAATGAAACCAGTTAGTACAATGATTTGCCATTGTCTTAACGGTTGATTCAATTCTGCCACTAAAACGTTTAAACAGTATCGTTCGTTCGCCCGTCCCTTCATTCGCTCGCTCGCTCGCTCCTTCCTTCCATCAGCACCCGTGCCTACCTGTTAAAGCTTTCCGGTCCGTAAGAAAGAAGCATATTACCATGTTTAATACCACGGACTGCCCCGCTACGTAAGCGATCATATCGTTCAATAACCTCGCAGTGACACTTCGCACAATCCCACATAACAAACCATCACCTAATAGCCTTGTTCGACAACATGTTTACCTGAAGACTAGATTTCGAACAATAATTAGTGACGATGAAAACGTTCGAAGGCTCCACACATGCACCAATGAATGGATTGAGGTTATCATGACGAATTTCACGCATCTAGAAGAGACAATACATGTAGAGAATATATACATATATACATATATATATATATATAATATACATACAAGACAGTACATAGTTTGAACGTTTTGATTGGATACGACACTAAAACGACAACACGAAAATGGAACCAAACATTCGAAAACAAAGTAAGAAATAAACATGAGGCGTAGTTTCTGTTCACAATCTTGAATAAAATTGAAAACGGAAAATCAACCTAGAAAAAGAGAATTTAACTCCCTGAAGAAGTATCCTGGCTCGAAACGTGAGAATTTTCGAGACTCGGTCGGGGTAATTTTTTTCCAAATCTTTTCAATTTTTCATTGATTCTTTAATGTTGCCTACATTACGTATAATCTTTGGTCACTGTCAAGAATGTCTTACCAGATTAAGTTCCTTAAGCACTGCCCTTGTCAGATCTACACCCTTCTTTGACAGTTTCTTGATGGCCACTAAGTTGCCCTGACAAGAGAAGCACACGTTGATCACATTTCAGAACAACCGCGACCTTGCTTCAAATAAAACACACTTTGACCAAATACATAAATTGTCGCAGGGGCGGATCTAAATGTGGACACGTGAGACCTGCGTTCCCACTTCTCACGCAGGCTGAGATGTGATCTGAAATCGTCTGACACATGATTTACAAAACAACTGTTCTCTATCTGTACAGAAGAATTTAGAGCTTTGTTGACATCTACACGAAGCAAGAGTTTGCAAAAGAGGGCTTATAAGCTGGGATCAGTTGCATAAGAAAGTGATTAACTCTGATCGTAATTGCTATTCCATTTTAGCCAATCAGGATCAGTGTATGAAAATTTAACTATATTTCAATAACCCGACGGGTGATTAATACATGATGAACAGTCTTATACAATCGGGTTCTGGCTTGTAGGTTTTGGACTAGTGGACTAATTTCGGCATACATTTAGGGAAATCGGCATACTGCCTCCACCAGAGACTGACAGTCAGGACTGGCTAGCCTCCTTTCGAAAAACCTTTACTGTGCCACTTTTTTTGCGAATGAGTCCCCTAAGTGTCTACCTAAGTAAGCTTCTATGTACTGAA
Source organism: Heliopora coerulea (assembly GCA_030142905.1). Classification (NCBI taxonomy): domain Eukaryota; kingdom Metazoa; phylum Cnidaria; class Anthozoa; order Scleralcyonacea; family Helioporidae; genus Heliopora; species Heliopora coerulea. Next base: position 879,843 of record JASJOG010000007.1, on the reverse strand, counting down.
ACGGGTTAAACCCCTACCAACCCACAAAAAATCTCTTCATAAAACTGAGCAGGGCGATCCAATTGCATGCGATTGCTCGAAGAGCGAGCTCCAAATAACTTTTCGAGTTCACTCTGTTTCTCAATATCTTGTACAGCTTTCGAGTGTTACCTAACGCAGCATTACTATTTGGAGAAGTAGCGGTAAGGTCAAGTCTAGGCTACGGATTTGGTGTACTTTGCATATGTATTATAATGAGGCCCGATCTTAGTAGCAAACGAAATTGGGGAAGTACATGTATTTAAAAATAATTTAGACACCTTAAATACTCCAACCGTTGTAAATTTCACCGTCTGCTCGTCATCACAGTCCTCGAGAAGATTGTCTGTCTGATGGTAATCTCTCTGAAAATCAGTCCAAATGGAGACACAAGTCAGCACAACAAATATACTCATTTTGCCCTAACTGCTGCTTATAAAACATTTGAAGAATTAACTCTCGATATGCTTGTTCTTTGCAAAATATTTCTTCATTTTTACATGAAGACGCTGTTACACATGCGACATTTGTTGTGTTAAATTTTTTTATCAAAATAGCCTCAATATCGATATAATGAAGAGCTCCACTGAAATGGTGGATGGTTCCCAAAAGAGAAACTTTCATGTTACCTTTCCTGTGTCAGTCGAGTTAGAATGTGTATCTTGCATGAACGATCCAATAACCTACGAAACACACAGGTATAAATCAGCGTGGTCTTTCCAATCACATCCAGTCTTTACGAACTACCAACATCTTCACACAACATCTTCACACAACATACTAATCCTAGTCACCCCGTTAGTAACGTATGTCAAATTCAAACAACACTTCGTACAAAGGCAAAGTCTTTACCGTTTTCAGTCCGGATAGGTTATGTATTATTTTACGGCAGGTAACGGAGGACGACGGTTTTTTCGCCGGCGGGTGAGGTTTAGACTGGTAAGATTTAAGCCCACCTCAGTTGACCCTTTCTTATCCAGATAGAGTCACTTTATTCTGGATTACGCCAAATGAATTTACTCCTCTGACGAATACCTCGGGAGAGGGAAAAGTTAAAAAAACCCTCAAACGAATGTCGAACAAAGTGTGTCTAACATCTCATTTTGATAACATTATAGTGGCTACCACATAGGCAGCGCGTGTCGGGCCAGCACCTTAGCTCGCAATCCGAGTCTCGGTAGCTCAACAGATAGTGTGTCTCAGTGGTCATCAAAAGGTTGTGGACTCGATTCTTGTCTGTGCTTCAGAAATTGTTTTTCTGAGGAATGAACCCGTCGAACGTTCACATATTTTTCAGTTACAGCTGTGTTCCGAGATGATCATCTTTGCAAGCCTGCAGCAACTCTGTTATGACACAGTTATAACAATATTGTAGTTTCAAAAATATAAAACAAAACATAATCCGAATAATATAATCTTGAAAACTGGAGATTCAAGTTAAAGACGATAAAGCAAATCAATATTTCGACTTTATTGCAAAGTCATCATACTACTTATTAAACTGCATCAAACATTAAAGGTTGGGACACACGAGGTGTGAAGCCATGGAGACATGTCGCGGGGACTTGTTTTTCTTGATTGACGAATTTTAATTAAGAATTACACATGGGACGGAGAGGAAGTGACTGGAGGTATTGGTGGGAACTAAATGACACTCGTTGATTGCCTGCCCTAGGACTTTATCGATGAAACTTGTCACATGAACTGTTCACAAGAATGACGTGTCACGGGGACACATATCTGTCCCTACGACTTGTTCCAGGAATTCAAATCAATTGAATTCACGCAACAAGTGTCGGGGACAAAATTTCATCTGCACGACAAAGTTTTGTATTGAGTGCATACAGTGGAATTTGTCCCTGGAGAATGCCACTGCGACATGTTTCCGGGACTTGACACCTTGTGTGTCTTAACCTTAAGACAGTAGATTTAAACTCGCCTACTTACCCCGCTTTCAATTGAAGTTTGTGAATTTCGTCTATGATCATAAGATATTTCTGCGTAATCAATTTTCCACAGTAAGCTGTGCAGCTGTTTCTCCATCCTGTACTGTCTGGTTAAAGAACAAGACAAACTCGTCACTTATTGCTAAACTATAAAACAAATGAATACTAAAATAGTGTCTCGCTCCTTCCTTCTCGCACAAACTTTTTCAAACATCCTAGAAATTTTCAAGCTAGGTGCAAGTTCCTTTGAACATTTTCAAGCATTTAATCGTAAAAATTCCTGTTTTAAAGTGAGTAAAGCACGTCGGGTGGAGCTCCAGCCCTCGTAATATTAATCACCATCCCCACTACCATCACAACTACCATTACCATCACCATCACTGCTGCCATTACTATCGATGTCACCGTCATCGCCATTACAATCAATATCACCATATTATCATTATCACTATCACAATCATCACCATTACTGCTGTCATCGTCACCTTCATCACCATCATCACAGTCAACAACACCATCGCCATTAAACATTATTACCACCACATCACCACGATCACCAGCACCACAGTCATCGTCATTACCATCATCACAGTGAACGTCACCATCACGATCACCATAACTACCATCATGCCACCATGCCATGATCACCAGCACCACAGTCATCGTCATCACCATCATCACCATTCTTATTTTACCACGAAACCCAACCAAGGTCAAAACAAAGTTCTTTTCCCAACAGCCGTGTATTTATCACTTCCTCACCGTGACGAGTGACAAGTAAGTACTAGTGACATATCTGAGCGATGTTTTTAAGTACAAATAATAAGGAAGGAATGGTTCATCGTTTGGAATGCTCCACTGAATTATGGAGGTACGTGGGAAATTGAGAGACAAAGAAAAAAGTATAGAAGCTGCTCGAAGCTACTGCCTCGAGCAATGGCGGAATTAAATTATGATTTAATTGAATTAAATTGTGGAATTTAACACGAATATCTTCAATGTTTCGGTATACCGTCCACTCGTAAAGACCAAAAATCGCGGTCTGAAGAGCGCCGAACATGTCCCTGTACGAATTAGGTTTGTATTAAACTTTAAACAGCTCATCCTTATATATAGATTACCTGTAAATATTAAACAGCAATAAGAAGAGAAGAACGACAAGTACTGTAGACACACTAATAACGATCTTCGTTATGTCTAGAATAAAAAACACACCCAAGTAAGTGAGAAAGGAGTAATTCCTTCATTGTCATGGAAATTTATGGGTGCATGTTACCAAGGATAGCGTTGGTACTGAAGGAAGTCTTTGTGTATGTTTCAATGTCAATATCACTGTCAACGTTAATGTCAGTGTCAGTGCCAGTGTCACTGTTAGTGTCAGTGTGTCAGTGTCAGCGTGCCGGTGTCAGAGTGCCGGTGTCAGTGCCAGTGTTACAGTTCATGTCACTGTTAGTATCAGTTTTACTGTCAGTGTCAGTGTTAGTGTCAGTGTCAATGCCAGTGTTACTGTTAATTTCATTGTTAGTGTCAGTGTCAGTGTTAATTTCACTGTCAGTATCAGTGTCTTTGTCAGTGCCAGTGCCAGTGTTACTGTTAATTTCACTGTTAGTGTCAGTGTGTCAGTGTCAACGTCATGGTGTCAGTGTCAGCGTGCGTGGCAGTGTTACAGTTCATGTCACTGTTAGTGTCAGTTTTACTGTCAGTGTTAGTGTCAGTGCCAGTGTTACAGTTCATGTCACTGTTAGTATCAGTTTTACTGTCAGTGTCAGTGTCAATGCCAGTGTTGCTGTTAATTTCACTGTTAGTGTCAGTGTCATTGTCCGTGTTAACACCAATGTCAACAATTTTTCAAAGAGATTCCCTTATACGACACCAACTTTCGTGGTGAGCCGGGTTACCACGTTAAGAACTGAAAGTCCTGAACGTACTGTTTGATTCATTTTTCTCCATGCACAGCTCGTTTCGAAATCCACATCGTGGCCTATCTAGCGGGACCTTCTCTCCTCTATTAGCCCATTTTTTCACGTAGTCCTTTGTTTGTACATACACTTGCTGACCACCACTTGAATTTACGTCTGGCCAGAAAGCAGCCAACCGAGCCATAACTGCAAAAATATAACCAAGGCGTCAGGGGTATGTTATTAATGCTTGCGAGGGATGACTCTAGTCACCAAACGCAGAATAAAAATCAATGTTTAACAATCAGTCCGTAGCCAGAAATTTTGTAAGTGTGGGGGGCAGCAGAAATTTGAGAGAAATGTGTCAACAACACATTCGTAATGTACCGACAGACGTAGGTAAGAAAAAATCAACCAGAGCATTTTCGTGATGGTAAAAGTAAAACTGTCAGCAAAATTCGGACGAAACATATCATGTTCGTCCGTAGAAACAGGATTCCTTGCATTACACACTATTAACACACTTAAATTTAGAAGCCGCGAAAAGTAAAAAAAAACTCGAAATACTGCGACGGACAAGCTTACTGTAAAGACAATTTATTACTACTACTATAATTATTATTATTATTACAACTTGCACACCACCCAACTAAGGACAATAGAAGGGGTCTCAGCCTGCTACGGGGGTCCTGGTCTGCCCGAAAAGTGGGAGAGGGTGGAACTGCCTCTGGCCTCTTCCCTGTCTACGCTATAGCTGTGGATTTACTCTAAGAACTCAGAAAAGACAAATGTAACTTACTTTTGCATGGTTTTTCTGGGTCAAATTCCTGGTCACAACTGGAGCTAGAACCGTCTTTGTATTGCTGATCTAATACTGTGTAGTTTTGCAATACAGTGGCATTTTCATCAAACATCAGGTCGAAACCAAAAATACCTTTAAAAAAATTTCAGTACGTTAGTTTAATTTGTGGCAGCCTAAACAGAGGGTAAACAGACAGGAGTGCAACTAGAGGTGTGTGTGTGTGTGTGTGGGGGGGGGGGGAGCTAGTAGTCGCAACCCTAGCCCTTTTGTGGGAAATCTTATGTGTACCCTTTTAGTGACAGCTTTTTGCCCTCACTTCCCAAAGCCACGTATAATTATTTACTGCATTCAAAATGATCAGAATCGTCTCAACGGTGCCTTGATACTGTCATCCGACCCTAGCCCTTTCTGTGACAAACTTTATATGTATCCTTTGAGTGATAGCTTTTTGCCTTCATTTCCCAAAGCCACGTAAATCTACTTAAACACGGAGCGACGCTATAAAACGGTAAGCTCCTCCGACATTTCTGGCTTCGTATGGCGGTTGCATGTTTCAAAATGGCTAACACGTTGAAGTGTGACCGAACTGGACAGCGTAGAGCTCCACAAGCGTGTCCTAGAGCCTAAAGCTTACGGAAATACTTTTAAAATGTGCTTTTAAAATACAGCTAAACAATATATCAAGCAATAAATGGCTGAACATGCCACATTTACTGATTTTTCTGGTTGTTATACGTCGTATTATAATCATTCGAGACGTCCTTCGCATCTTCATTCACTTATAGTCATCCTACCCGCGCAGTGTTTGGGCACGATTCACATTTTATTACGACCACGATGTGTCATAGCCATTTGTATTCTTTTTGGCGCATTTTTGAAGCTTGTAATATTATAAATATAAACAAAAACTGGCGCCACTTTCAAATTCATTTGTGGCAAATATGCTCGGTTGCTCTCATCCGACAGCTCGGACTTCTACCTCTGCGCAAAGCACAACTCCGCTTTCTGCGAGGCTTAGCAAGTATGATCGCAATAAAGCCTACTACCAGAAGAATAAAACTGCAATTAAAGAGACCAAGGCCTACTACGGCTTCAAAATGGAAGTGAAACGCGATGAGGAAGGGCGCTTGGTAGAAGTACGTAAAAAGATCAACACCGTGAGAAAAGCGGCAGGAAATATTGAAGTGATGGAATTGCTCTTGGATTGTTGGCTCAGTCAAAACAGTTCGAATGGCCAACAGGCGCAAAATACTATCCAGGCAGCAAAGTCATTGCAAACAAATTCATCTCCTATATTCTCCTCAATTGAACGTGATTTTCGTCCACCGGAAATTAGTCTGAAGTCAATTGACCAATAACATGCAACCTTTCATTAATCATAATTGATAGGCTGAGAAACTCAGCCTCTTCTTATGCGATCGCTCCGTGTTTAACTAGAAGTGATCTAAATGGCCCCGACGGTACCTTGATACTACCATCCGACCCCTGCCCATTGAAATTCCTGGTTGTGCCCCTGAAGAACGGAGAGAATAGAGGAGAACCAACGTGGCCAGATATACCCACTTTGTGCGTCGACCCTCCATAATTTTTATATTATTTAAGTTTCGGGGAGATATCCGACATTATGCGGTGATCACATCTGATTCTATACTATTATATTTTCGGGGAGATATCCATAAGTGGTGATCCTACTTAAAACTGAGTTAAGGCTGCTTCACACGGGACATGACCCACGCGACACACACGACAAAATCACACGATCAATGACGTAATTAGCGGGATACACATCCTCGCAAACTACCAGCCTTCTCTCTCTCTCCCCCTGTTTTCAATGTTGAGTGGTCAACAAACGTCACTTCTGTGATTTTTCTGAGAACGGGGGACTGTTATATTGGTCAGAGTAACGATTTTGTAAGGTGTTCCCGCCCAATTTGTCACTGGTTGTAGTTTGACCGGAATGCAGTGCTTTCATTAAACCCGACTAACGCCGTGGCTCCGGAATGCGTTTTCTAGCACAATACCTGTCAAATAGCAGGCTTTACTATACACTCAAACTTCATTCTTCTTTCTAGCAGTTAATTCTCGATGACCGGAAGTCCATACATCATTTATGCCGAATATTGTGAATTATTCGACGGAGCTGTCCAAAGAAAATTATTGGGCGCCGATGACGTAACCACCTCAAGGCCGCGAAAATTACAAAACAGCAAAAACGGCCTACAGCAGTTTGGGAAGTTAATCGAACGAGTCTTTTTACTTCAAATCTTTTTGTGGCATCTATCGCTATTTTGAATGTATAATAAAACAAATATTGGATTCGGCTTACGTATAATATTAAGAATTATCCAGACCTCGGTCAATGTTATCCGCCTAAGCTTTCGGGCTTCAGCAGATAACATTGACCTTGGTCTGGATAATTCTTGACATCATGCTCAGTCTAATCCAATAATTATTAAATAGGCCACTTGCATTTACTCTACTACTGCAGGAAAAATACGTATAAACAAAAAAATTTACATAAATTATTCAATCTGTTGAACGTGTCGGCACTTTGATGTTGTCTTCCAGATCGGTTGTTTAGCATATGAGTGTCAGTGGCCTAAATTCTTATCTTTAACCCTTTAACGTCTGAATTTTTTTCTTTTGTTCCTTGTTCTGTCATTGTTTTTCCTTTTTCCTTTCATTTGTTTTGTTTTTCTTTTTTTTCTGTTCCAGAGGTGTCCTAAGTGTAGGACGCATGCCTTTAATAACTCTTTAACCAATTTAAGCTGATCTACAAACGCATACTTTTAGGATGGCCAAATATTCAGGATCTTACAGGCCTAATGAATGAATACATGGTCACTCCGGAAGCGAGCGACGAGAACAACTAGACACGATTTCCTATGTTCCGGTCTGGTTCGCTTGCCTCGCTTCCCTCCAGTAAGAACTGGGACTAAGGTTCTCAGGGTTCGAGCACTATTGCTCCATCAAAATTCCATAACTTTTCCATGACCATATTTACAAAAATCCATGACCTGGAATAGCTAGAAACAACGAAACGAGCTGAACAGGGGCTCCGTCAAACCATAGGGGTAGCTGGGACCCAGTTTCTGAATTCAAGTGCACGGTCAAGCTTTGATAAATTAAGGTTCGAGTATCGTGGATACAATTTTTCCGGTATTTTTCACGTTCATTGGTGGCCCCAAGAAACTTGAAAATGTGAGTGAAGAAAATTGTAACAGAATTATTCACTGATCCACAACAAATCTAATTTTCCATGAATTTCCACGACCGACGTTAATTTTCCAGGTTTTCAAGACCTGGATTTTGAAATTTTGATTTTCCATGACTTTCCAGGTTTTCCATGACCCGTACGAACCCTGAGTTCTCTAATTCTTACTTGCAAACGTTCGCCTCTTGAGCTTATTTATGATGTTCACTCCATCAAGCGTCTCGTTGTTAGTAATTGTCTCGTTCAAGGCAACGGCATACTGGTAAATGGCATCATACAAAAAACCAGCGTACATGGGAGGCTAGAGGAAACAGATAAAAAGAGGTTATAAGTTACAGACAAAAATGGACTAAGCTTGATCACCCTGGGATAAATAAAAGTAATTTTACGGAGTCATTTTTTCGTCGAAGATGCAAGTGAGTTTGGAGACATTTGTTCTCGCGAAACTTTTCAAAATGTGAAATCTTTAGATCAGTGGCTGATCTAGGATTTTAACGGGAGGTCCAGGAAGTGGCGACAAGTGACAGTCCATACTTTATCACTCACAGATGTATTTCTTTCTATTTGAACCCGGGGTGTGCTCCTCTGGGAAATTTTTAAATGTTTTTCAGTTTTGACGTGGCATTTTAGCGTTTCCCGAGAGGTGTTTGTAGAGGAATTCACAGTACTTTCTGTGAGGAACGCACTTCGCCACGCAGGATCGGCACATTTGCAATGCAAGGGGGGAAAAACTCAGGCCAAGAGGGGGGTGGCCACCCTTTTCACCGTCATCCTAAATCCTTGTGTGATGGCCATTTTCACCGTTTTGAAATCAGAAAACGTAAGTCTCCTATACCTGTTTACCCAGACAATAAAAAAAAGGGCTAAAACCAGACTTGTTTTCGAATTTTTTGCTTATCATGTTGCCCCCTCTCGTACCTCCTCATTTTGTTCTTGTCCATACTTACAACGGTCCTATTCCTCCAGTACAAACACGAACCATTTTCCCACTTTTGACAACCAATGTAAAATGAACTATTGAAATCAGGGCTACTTCGGCTCCTATCTCTGATCTCTTTCAGGAAATTCTGATATTTTTCATTCTTGATCTGACGTTTCTCTATAATTAGCAGAGAAGCAAAACTGTGCATTCGTCCTTCCAGTTGGTCGTGGCCATAATGGGTTCTGCTGATGTACCACTTCAATGGAACCTTATCGTATCTATGATTGACATCCATTTGGAACCCAATGAAAACATATTCACCACTCTGAACCAGTCCCTCCTTGTCAGCAAAATACATGTATTCAATCAAGGACTGAAACTGCATCAACAGGATAACGACTTGCGTGAACATACACGAAGAAGAAAAATATTAGCGAAGCAAATGGTTTGAACTCGGGAGAATCAGTATGTGTTGAAGGTAGACCGGCCTTGTTAGTGTAGTCTTGAGAAAGACTGTTGGTGACTGACGTTTCGACGGCCTCAGCGCCGATCATCTACAGGTACTTCGACTATGAAGATGACCAAAAACTGAAGTTAAGCGGTCGAAGGTCAATCAATTTCGGAGCCTCAAACCTTAAATAACTGTCTGACTGTTTAATTCAGTTCACGAAGTTAAAGGGTTAAACTCCCCTCAGACTAGAAGCACACAACCTACAAAACACACACTATATAGTACTTTTGGAAATTTTATAAGCACAGTGTTCATCAGTCAACTGAATTACATTCAACTGACTAAAGCCATACTCAAATAATTATCACTTACTTCTCGCGTGCTGACGTAAGTCTTTAACAGACTCCTTCAATGTAATGTTGTTTTTTGAGGTCGGATTCCCTTCCGTCAAATCGATGATCGGGTCCCAGGTAATCGTGACGTTTGATTTTTCGAGTCTAGGTATCAGATATTCGCGAATTTTCCGCCACTTGTCTATGTTTTCCACAACAACCGCGACTCTCTTCCACTTGAAGTGGCGGAGCAAAGCAAGGAGAGGCGGCGTTAGGTGAACATCGCTGGCAGATGTTCTGGCTACGGTCGGGTATTCTCCCTTATCTGACAATTTTCCTTCACGGCATTTCTGTCGAATCAAGTTGCAGTGGCTTGTTGAATAGTTATTAGTGGCAACGATATCAAAGATTACTGACGGCTACAGAAAACCCAGTAAGAACCACAACAGTACCCGTATTAACAGGATAACTAATCACCAGGAACGATCGACCCTGGGGATGAATAACCCTCTCTTGGATTAATGACCTTTATATAAAATTGAAGCTTATCTTAAGCTTTTCATACCTCGTTTCTTTCGTTTTTCTACTTTGTTCTCTCTTTGCGTCTGCTTTGTCCTCCCATTTATTTTTTTGTTCTCACTATCCGATGTATCAGAAACTAGGAGTTATACCCAATCCTCCTTCTCTAACCGAAGTCTAACCCTAATCCTAAACCTAGCCCTGATCCTAATCCCGACCCTAACCCTGACCCTGACCCTAACCCTAACCCTACCTTTGAACCTAACCCTAACCCTTACCCTAAACCTACATCAAACTCTAATCCTACCTTAATCCTAAACTTAATCCCTAATCCAATCCCAAGTCTAAAACTAATCTCAACTTTAACCCACCCAAATCCCTCTCTTGCCCCTTCAACACCATGGTTTATCCATTTCGTGGTAACATGAGAAATTTCGATTTCTTTTTTTTCGTTTCTTTTTCCGGCTTAAGTGGGCTCAATTTGCAGCGACTTTGAGAGTGAAGTAAAATCTTTAAAAACAAAGGTGAAATCGTTTGTTGTAAACTTGTGACTTGTACGGGATACGTTCGTTGAGAAGGCAATGTAATCCGGGACACTCACGATCGACAGTAAAAGGAAATCTAACGTCGTCCCTTCGCCGTCAACGTGATTCTTAGGCTCAGTATTAATGGAGGAAGGGTGACCCTCCTCATAGGATGACGCTTCTAGGCATGCCAAAATATAGTCCTTATTTACTTGATGTAGGGTGAACCTTTCAGCCGGGGCAACTTCACGACTGGGGTGACCTTACTTCTATATGGCAACCAAGGGTTCTTCCTCGTCACAGATGTCATTTTCTTTGTTTGTTTCTGAATTCGTTTATCGCGCAGGATGGTTTGATGCTGAGGTAGTCCTCTCTTCCTTCATTACACTACTGTTTGCCGGATATCCTCGAAAGATTTCGTCTGGCGTACATGCGCGCGAAGCCATTGCGGACAATACAGCGAGTATATTTTGCCCACTTTTTCACACTAAAACACGACGTATCTGGGAGGTTTAACCTACTCCACGCGTTTATATAGCTTGAATAAACACGAAGATGGCCGCGTTTCTCGGGTTACCCGAGCATGGTGGTAGATTCACCCTAGCACTATGTAAACGAAACGCAGAAAGACAGTAGACTAAGGCAATCTTCCTAGTAGGGTGACCCTTGTGGCAGGGTTACTCTACCTCCATGTATACACAACTCTAACCGGTCCAACAGAGGACTCTGTCCGGACACAAGTAAAAAAACATCATCGCGAGTTGTGATAAGCAAGAAAAATTCCACAGTTTTTAACTTACGTATGACATCATTGTTCTATTAAAGGCCGCGGCAATGCGACCAGCGTTTAAACAATAACATCCAGGTCCAAAGAACGCATCCACTCCATGATTCAGTTGCCAGATTTGTTGACGAAGCGCTACGAGTTCGTTACATTCGGTTTTGTTAAAAACGTACTTTAAGTTCACGCCCTGCAACAAGCCGTCTTTCTTCACCTGCTCCAACGCAATAGGGACCGCTGCCGCGTAAGCTTTGGCACTGTAGTCCCCAACAAAAGCCTCTTGAAAAGGAAGAAGAAGGCCGATGGTATGATTTCTTTCGGCATCGAGTCTGCACGTTAAGGACAGAAATAAAGCGTAGACCACGACAATACGCACGAGACTGTTTGCAAAACACATAGATGGCCTTTTTGATATTGAAACAGCACATTAAATGATCACGAGTAAAACAGTAGGACTTGTTACAGCCTTGGCCATCATTTAGTGGCAGCTACACGCTTCCTTGCTATAAGCCTGGGTATCTTGTAAATACTCACACTGCACTCTAAAATGAAGGAATAAGTCAGGATGTTTCAGTAAGATTTCTTTGCAATACTAAAAATGAGAAAATTTTTTTTAATGTTTATCTGGGTGTAGAATGCTGGGGGGGGGACACTTTTTTGACTTTCTTTCGTTTCTTTCATTGGGTTTTAGTAGTTATCTTTATTTATACTGGATAACCCTATCAGCTAGCCAAGCTGTTCTCCCTAGAGGTTCAGTACGGGCCACCCCTCATGGGTCCAAGTGTTACTATAGGAGGAAACCGGAGTATCCAGAGAAAACCTGCGATGTTTGGTAGAGTCAAACTGGACAACACTCTTCTCACATGTGACCGAGGTAACTTTAATCAGATAACTGCATGGAGCTGGAATCTAACCCTAGTCACAGCGGTGAGAGACACGTGAATCCGCATTGTTTGATTATTAATTTACTCTTTTTTAAAAATATCGACATACGCACACACATATATGTATACATATAAACCCCACGAAATTTAGTGGAGTGGTCTCAACCGTAGCCAGCACATTAAATCATCGGAATGGCCCTACTTATAGACTAAGCAGCAATAACCTTGACTATGAACTTCCAAAACCAGACAGAAGTGTAATAAAGGAAGACATAAGTTATTCACCTCACACGTTATGAAACTATCTGAGAAAATGATATAAAGAGAGGGAAGTTTCTGTACAAGAATTCAACACAATTCTCTCAGGTGATGTACAGTCAGGTAGAAGTTAGAGAACATTTTATATCGGATTATATGTAAATGTATACGTAAATGTATACGTATATGTATACGTATATGTGTATGTGTATGTGTGTATGTGTATTTGTATATGTATATGTGTATGTGTATATGTGTATGTGTATATGTATATATGTATGTATATGTGTATGTGTATGTGTATATGTGTATGTGTATGTGTATGTATATGTATATGTGTATGTGTATGTATATGTATATGTGTATGTGTATGTGTATGTATATGTGTATGTATATGTGTATGTATATGTGTATATATATGTGTATATATATGTGTATATATATGTGTATATATATGTGTATATATGTGTATATATATATATATATATATATATATATATACACGTTTAAATTCGTATGGTTTATATGTACAATAATTCTAGGTTTTGGGAAACGGTCTCCTGAAAAGCAGCAGTCCACCAGCGCTAAAGGGTTACCAATTTTAAATAAGTTTAAATAATAACTAAATAAATAAAGGAAAGTAAATACATACATACATATGTAAATAAATGAAATAAATAAAAGTGCGATCTTTGCAATGGCAATAACCGCGCCCGATTCGAGTAGACTCGCAATATTTAGTGGTTCGTTACATCTCTGCGATACAGTACGTCGAAGAAACGACGCTTCTTATTCGAATACTCTCCCTTGAATTGTTTGCAAAATTTTGATAATTTGGGAAGTCGTTAAAGTGTTTGAGATAATTCTTTTGTTTAAAAAAAAGCCCAAAGTACGGAAATCCTATTGAAACCAGGTGTCATAAAAAGACAGCTGAAAATTAATTAAAATCAATAATAAACAACCGGTCAATGCTGTGATTGGCAAATGAATCAGGGGTGGCGCAGACAGAATGCAAGCATGCCCAGATAATACTAAAAGCTTAGCTGCAACCATTAGCGAGAGGATTACACCGAATCTTGCGTACCACAAAAATGAGAAAACGACATAACAACGGCAAACAAATCTAAGAGGTAAGTGTTACAGTTGAAAATATTGCACTCAACAAACCACATGATACAAATGCAAGACGAATTACTCGGTCAGACTAGATTCCGTCATCAAATGAGCCAAGTTTAATTATTTTACCGAAATCCTTGTCAGGATTGATGTCGTCTTTGGAACAGAGATAAGGCCTTCAGAAAGACGTATGTTTTGCTAAAAAAAAAAAAATAAGCCGCTTGCGGGTAAGACGTCTCCCCGATTTCACTAATTTCTTCTACAAGGTTCGCCTTCATTAATGAAGAAAATCCATTCAATGAAAAAGATCAAAAAATCATTATGAAAAATTCTTCGTCTCAGCAAACATTACGGAATTCCCCAGCAAATCAATGACGTTTAAATTTAAAACCTGATGTTAAACTGGCACTATTTTTTCAGTGACATAGTAAACAAACTCGACTTAGCAATATGGAGAACTTCACTCGAAGTTAAGATGCAAAATTTAGCATACTACGAATGTACATTGTGGAGGATTCTGCCAAGGTTATGGTAAATGTTCATTTTTCCATTGTGTTCTTTATATACAAGTGACAAAAATCCCCAAAACTCCCAACAGCACACATCAATCCGTTTACTTTTTCTGCAATGTAAAACGTGGACGTTTCAATATCCTCATATAATTTAATACGTCATATTGCCAAGTCATAACAAACCATTGTCAGCCCTGAATGATAAAAATATTTTAACCCGGTTTGAAAGGGACGCGGAAATAATCATTTAAAAACACAACAAAACAAAAAGCTTTTTTAACAACCACGAAATTCAAACTGGGTTTAGAGATTTATCCAAAGCCTCTGGCATAGTTTGTTGCATCGACAGACCTCCAGAAAACATTAATTTTTATCGCTTTCCATTGATGAATTGTTAATTGGTTTGAAAGAGCATTTTCAATATTTTGTAATACAAATTAGACTGTTTAGACTCAAACTATTCCTGAACATGCTACGTTCAAAGCACAGCTTCAGGAACGATCGGAGTGCAGGCGATTAGAGCCTTTTCTTTCAGGGGTATAATTCCATAGAATAAGATTAAAGCGATGTTTATTGTAAGCGGTTTAACTCTTATTTATCCACGCAGCTGTTTGTGGCTTTTCTCTATTAATGTAGGCCGTGTCGGAAGTGAAAAGATATGACTCCAGACATACTTGACATGAGAGTTGCCTACGGATGCGTATGTTAATTGTTAAACTTCCTTTTTTTTTCTGAACACTATAACCATAGTTTTCGAGAGTTGTGCAACGAAAACTGGGTTTTCTAGAAGCATCGACAGCCGGTGGCAACAATGGTTAGTTGGAGGTTTCGGAACGACTGAGAATGGTTGAGGAAAACCCCGTGAATTCCTTTTACAGAACTGTGTTTGCCCGGTAAGGGAGCTCCGATCCCTCAACCACCGAGATCAATATCTCGTCTCTTTCAAGTTTTTTTAAAAACTACAGGGTGTCCCAAATAAATGTATACACACTTTGAATGATTATAACTGACTATAACAAACTTTCTTTCGAATGCCACGCATTCGTGAGCAATTTGGAGATGAGGAGTTTTATTTCCAGCAAGATGGAGCACCTCCCCACTACCATCGTGATATGAGAGCCTATATTACTAAAATCTGGCGAACAGATAGATTGGGTGAAGATATAGCATTGAATTCCCCCACGTTCACCAGACCTCACGCCTGTTGACTTTTTTTTATGGGGATACGTCAAAGATAAGATTTGTAGCACAAAACCTGTGACAATCAATGAGTTGAGAGCAGCAATTGAAAGAGAACGCACCCAAATACCAAATGAAATGATCATAATTCGTAATGTTTGCAAGTCCATCTGTCCGCGTTATCAGCAGTGCCTGGACCACAACGGTCATCAGTTCGAACACCTGCGATAACTCAAAAAATTCTACACTTGTCTTCTTTAACTTGGGTTATAAAACTTAGATATGTCTTAATAAACATTGTATTTATAATCATTCAAAGTGTGTATACATTTTTTGGGACACCCTGTATTTGCACGAAGAGGGGGCTCCGACCTCTCAACCGTCTAGTCGTCTACATCAATATCTTCCCCTTCTTCAAGTCTTTGACAACCGTGCAAAAATCACAACACCTGCGAAAATCTTCTTAACTTTGCTCGAACCGAGAATTAATACATCTCAGAATCAGATAGGAGCGGGTTAATTATTCTATAATTTAATTACTATCACCGTATTTGAAAATAAAAATATTAATAATAATAATAATATAATAACAATATAATAATAATGATAATAATGAAAATTTTCACACTCTTCAGAAAGCTTGTTTGCTGGGAACAACAAGAACACTTCAAAAGGTGCTGGACACCTGAGACTTAGTAGAAATCTTAGTACTTAGTAAGGTCCAGCCACAGTAACGAAAGCTGAGGAACAACATAACAATAATAATAACAATAACAATAACGAAAATGATGTTCGAAATAACAATAACAATAACGAAAATGATGTTCGAACCTTTTAAAAAGGATTTTGTAGTTATTCATGACTGCAACTTTTTTGAAAACGCTACATCTGGCACTGACCTACCTAACTGATGCTTGGGTGGGTGCCACTGTTCAGGTTAAGACCCCTCACCACTGCCTTTATTGGATGGTGTAAACTTGGAATGATAAAAACCCTCACCCTCCCAAAAAAAAAAGGAGTCCCATTAGTATCAATACCTTGGTGAACAATCTGACTTGGGTTTGTTTTAATATTCTAGACATTCCCCACAAGGCAAACAAAAGGCCTCAATCTGGAGTGGCAGCCACTTGGACTTCCTATTTTTTGAGATTTAGCATGAAAGACAACTGGTTCCACTTCAAAATGGCAGAATTAGAAACACACTGGTTTGTTATTGACCTTTGTCTAACCACAACTATCTGCTCTTAAGGAAAAAATCTACCTATGAAGAAAAAAAGGTAGAATATTCTGGCGTACAGGAATGGTTTGTTTCTGTTAGAGTTTTAATCACATTAGGGGAACTAATTTTACTGCTTATACAGTTTTGGGTAAATTACTGAAAAGCAGTTGAGCACAATATTTCTCACACCTGCAGACAGCTGTGAAGACCTGTTGTGTTTCTATGAGCATGAACATTAAATATTTCTGCCTTTTTCTTGCTTTAAAGAGCAACATTTATACTCCTCGTCCAACAGGTACGTTCCAAGTCCGACGTGAGTAGAATCATATTTAATCTGAGCTCTTGATCCTTGATACATCAAAATCTTTGCAGGTAATGTCAGTAATGATCCTGAAATGTTACCTTACCACATCTGTTAAGGTTCTTTAAATTCTCTTTTCCCTTGTGAGATATTGTTAATTTTGTTTGATGCAGGTACATGTAATTCTAAGATTATCACGTCAGTTTAAGTATCAGATCCAAGTAAAATTTATATACTGCACAAGACTACCATGTTTTATGTTACAAAAAAGTAGTACTTCAAAAATATCACAATTCAGAGCACCAGCTTTGCAAATGAATGTCAAGCTGTTAAGACAACTATTGAGCTTTTTCCCTCAAGAAAAAATCCTAACAATCAACAATGACAGAAACACTAAGTTTATAGCTGAAAATTTGTTTGCTGTGTGTGGTATAGGTAACTTTGTAGCAGCAAACTTCCCACTGCTTGCAGTAAATTCAATACACAAGAAAAGTCTCAACACTCCAATCCATGGTAAGATTCAAAGGAAGACAGAGGCAAATCTCAATTTCCTAAGTTTTTTTTTTTTTTTTGCTATTTCTGCAGGATTTTCCAGTTTTTTATTAACAAGCATGTCATTGTATCAGGATTCCATGTGAAGAATATAAGTGTTCTGAATATATAACAACAATAATTACCATTACATCTGACATTGCATAAGCCTGACATGACAAGAAAAATAGGTGCCTGATTGGCAGTTTCAAATTGGATGCAAAATTATCTTAACATAAACTTCTTCTTTGATTTGCTTGGTTCTATCAGTTTGTATTGGCAAAATAGTTTATATATATATATATATATACAGTGAAACCTGAGTTTTACGACCACCCATTTTGCCCGCAAAAGTGGTCGTAAATGACAGGTGGTCGTTAATCGCAGGTTGGAATATGACGTCATAGCAACGACTTTAAATAATATAACTTCCGAAAAAAAGGCACTGTCCACAACTGATAACACAAATAACTATACATGTATTTATTGATGAAATACTTTATTTACAACAGTGAGCTATAATTTCAGACTACATATATCTATTAAGCTTATTTACTAAGTGGAAAAAAAGTAGTTAGCAAGGATTGTTTTGATTTCTTAACGCGTTCGAATTTTAGTTCCTGTATTGTTCCCTCAATTTGAAGCATGGCTTCGATTATTTCTGGCTTGTTGTTTTCAAGGCCAAAACGTCGCAATCCTTCCACCATAGCAGCGGCCTCGTCAATGGTCACAGCTGGCGGTTCAGTTTCCAACTCCAAACCTTTCTCCGTCTGTGATATCAGACGTCTGAACTTAACTCATATTCTAATTTTAGAATTTAAAAGAAATGCCACCTATTGTGTCGCCGTCGGCATAAGGCATTAGGACATTGTTTCGAAGGTGAGATTTCTCTACGGTGAGACTTTCGTGGTGAGATTTCTCTACGGTTAAAGCCCATTCTAAATATTAATGGTCGCAAATCACAGGTGTTTTATTCCATTTTGACTGCTAAAAAGTGGTCGCTGGTCGCGTTAGACAGGTGGTCGCTCACGCAGGTATATTTGAAGGATAAAGCGTCCGTGCCTGAAAAAGTGGTCGTTAACGACAGGTGGTCGTAAAAGGGGAGGTCGTAAAACTCAGGTTTCACTGTATATATATATATATATATAACTACAGACGGAACGTTTTGGCCTATTGGGCCTCATCAGTGTAGTGCTGATGAGCAGGATGGAGTAGTCTACATTATATAGACAACTTATATATATATATAACTGAGATGATGATGTTTACGATGGATCCAAGAGTGCTCGATACCATATGGGGCATTTACATATATACGTTATATATATATATATATATATATGTGTGTGTATATAATGTATATATGTATATAATGTATATAATGTATATATGTATAATGTTCTTTATGTGCATCATCTCAAGCTATTCTACTTAGAAAAACTTTCTGAGTCCCAGATGGGAATGGAACCTGTAACCTTGCGATCACCGTTAACACGTTCTAACCATTGAGCTACATGGAATCAGATGATGAGTGAAGGTCACATTTATAAATATAATTGATTAGCACTAAAATAAATGGATGACATGTTGAGATTTGCAGACTGGCAGTACATATGTTTACCATCAATATGAACCAGTACATAAATGTAACCTTAGTTCACCATCTGAGTCTATGCAGCTCAATGGTTAGAGCATCTCACCGGCGATCAGAAGGTTATGGCTTTGATTCCCATCAGGGATTCAGAAAATTTTTCTGAGTAGAATAGCTTGAGAGCATACATATAAAGAACATCATATAACTACCAAGCTACCGCATTTAATAACATCATATATATGTGTATATGTATATAATGTATATATGTATACAGTGGAGCCTTGCTATGATGCAGTATATGGGGTCCATCGTAAATGACTGCATTATAGCTGAAGCGCGTTATATTCAAACATATCGAAAATAAGGATTTGGCATGGGGAAATGGTACAGGTTTTGTAAAAAATAACACAAACACATGTGGTAATTGTAAGTTAGATATTGTTTCAATAGTTTTAAGAAGTATTAAAGAAATCTGTTACTTTTGATTGTTTGCATGTTTTCAAAGCTTTGGCTTTTGCATGATGCAACGAATTGCGGAGGTGAAAAACAGCTTATTAAAATTTATTTTGACCGCTAAAAAGTGGTTGCTGGTCGCGTTAGACAGGTGGTCGTTCATGGCAGGTATATTTTAACTACAAAACGTCCGTGCCAGAAAAACTGGTCGTACATGACAGGTGGTCGTAAAAAGGGGGGTCGTAAAACTCAGGTTCTACTGTATATATGTGAGTGAACAGTGAATGTTTGTGCAAGCTGTACTATAGAACCAAGAGATATGAAGCCAATGCAACATGGCTACAACACCTATCTTGTGCCAAGCAAAGGGGACCACTTCCCATTCGTTTAGTACTTCTGTCTTGTGCCTAAAAGTCTGACACTGATCCAATTTTTTAAAAACTGTTAAGCCTGGTGTCCATATAATCATTACGATTGCTATAGTCCTTATGACTTGTGTGATCATTTGTGCTACTTAAAAAATAACCTTAGTAATCATAAAGATAATACAGAAACTGAGCTTACACCAATGCAAGGGAGTTCAACAATCACTGAAACTGTTCAGATTGTTTAAAAAAATAACCACAGTAATGACACTGACCACAGGGAGGTCATGCTTACAGTGATCTAAAGAATTTCAAAAACAATAGTGATCATGACTGCTGAGTTAGAACAATTCATTTTTTTTTCGCTTACTAAAGATAAATTTCCTAACTTTCTTCACTATAAAGCATATTAGAAGGTTCATTTTAGAAGACATCTAAAAAAACTTGTAGTACATACTTTATCAAATCTAAAATACTCAGCTATCATTTCATGTTTTAAATCTCAATAAAGCTGTCAATTCTTAAATATTACATAAATATATATATATATACATAAACATTATCACCTTCCTTCAAATGCTTTATTATAGGTTGACAAATTGGTGAAGGAAATATTGAGTGGCCATAATCCTCCACTTTTTAAGACCTAACCAGGACCTGTTGCAAAAATGCAACTTTAGCCTTCCGGCTGGGAATTGAACCCAGGACGCTGCAAATCTAGTGCAATGCTCTGCCAACTGAGCTACAGAGGCCGTTGCTGAGAGCATGGTCACCAGTTCATTATTTTATGAGGTGGGCACACCGATTTAGTGAAGAGAATATTCAGAAACATTAGCACTGGGGTTCATGCGGTTTCACACAGGGTTCACAAGAGTTTCATATGGATGTGACCTTCAGGCAACCTGGAGATCTCATCCCCGTGAAACTCGGAGTAGCAACCATTATCTTTTAACATATATATAATATATATGTACCACATGTGTGGGACATTTGAGTTGCCTATATAATATAGGCTTCTCCATCCTGCTCATCAGCACTACACTGATGAGACCCAGTAGGTCGAAACAGTTCTGTCTGTAGTTAGGTAACGCTCTATGGCCTTTTGGTTCATACTGAGCACTCTACAGGATGAGTCATGTTGCTAGTGAATTTGTGCATGCTCACTAGTCTCTAGTTAGAGCACTCTGGCATGGCTTAGATGTACCACAAGTGTGGGACATTTGAGTTGCCTATATAGTATAGGCTTCTCCATCCTGCTTGTCAGCACTACACTGATGAGGCCCAGTAGGCCAAAACAGTTCTGTCTGTAGTTATATATATATGTATATATATGAAGTCATCAAAAGTCCATTCGACATAAAGTTAAAAATCATAAATCATCAATACAGACTTTATTAAAAAAAAAAGAAACAATAAAGTTTGTACTGATGATTTATATGTAATATTTAAAAACCAAGCAGGAGCGCTTTATCAGGATTTAAAACCCAAGGCAATAGCAGAGTGTTTTAGACCTGATAAAGTATGAACTGCAAGTTTTTCAAATGTCTTATGAAATTCACTACCTAATGCACTAATTCGCAATGAAAGTTTGGAAATTTATCTTTCATAAGTCGAAAAAATTGAACTTCTTCTTCACATATAAAGGCACATCTATCTTTATCACATATATAGATCAGACACGCTTATGATTTTCCTTTTTTTTTTTTCCTTATGAATTTTTAATGAATTTTATGAAAAAAATCCTTGTCCCAAGTTTCAAAACCATCTATAGCTGCCAAGATAAAACTTTTAAAAATCTTATAAAACTTTATTTCAACATTTTGGGGTGCTGCCCCTTTGTCAAGAATAAGAACTATAATCCTACGTATATAAGGAGCATCTTCTATCTTGTAGTTCTTATTCTTGACAAATGGGCAGTGCCCTGAAACATTGAAATAAAGTTTTATAAGGTTTTTATAAGTTTTATCTTGGCAGCTATATATATATATATATATTTATATTTATAAAATTCATTAAAAATTCATAAGGAAAAGACAAAAGAAAATCATATATACATATATATGTATAATATTATACGTTTAATGGAAATTTAATAAAAATATAAAAACTGTAACTCGAGTTTCACGCTGCACAGCAATCCTCAGACTAAAAGTTAAAACTATTTACAGTGATATATATAGGAAAATCAATTAAAAAATTAAAAAATATGGAATGTATTATATAAAATACGAACATATAGATAAAATTACCTATTTACATAAAAATTTTGCTGCATGCCTACACTTCGTTACTAGTTCGGATCTTTTGTTCAATAAAAAGCGTTTATCTGCATTTAAAATCAGCAGTTTTTCCATTCTCAACCATTGCGAATATGTCATCCACGCTGGACAGCAATCTTGTGAGGTAGGCATTTTTGGGTGGAACTGGTACATTCTTCATGGAATAATTAAAAAGTGTCTTTTCCATTATATATCCTTTGTGGGTGATAGTGCTCTACCACAAATGGGAGCTTCTTTAATAGACTTGGATATGTCCACTAGATATCGACAGTGCTCAACACAAGTCGTGGAGCTATGTATTATACGTTTAATGGAAATTTAATAAAAATATAAAAACTGTAACTCGAGTTTCACGCTGCACAGCGATCCTCAGACTAAAAGTTAAAACTATTTACAGTGATATATATAGGCAAATCAATTAAAAAATTAATATGGAATGTATTATATAAAATATGAACCTATAGATAAAATTACCTATTTTATCTATACCTATATATTTACCTATATATTATATTATCTATACCTATATATTTACCTATATATTATATTATCTATACCTATATATTTACCTATATATTATATTATCTATACCTATATATATACCTATATATTTATCTATACCTATATCTATACCTTATATTTACCTATAATAGGTAATTTTATCTATAGGTTCATATTTTATATAATACACATTCCATATTAATTTTTTAATTTTTTAATTGATTTGCCTATATATATCACTGTAAATAGTTTTAACTTTTAGCCTGAGGATTGCTGTGCAACGTGAAACTCGAGTTACAGTTTTTATATTTTTATTAAATTTCCATTAAACGTATAATACGGAGCTCCACGACTTGTGTTGAGCACTGTCAATATCTACTGGACATATCCAAGTCATATATATGTATATGTATATGTATGTATATATACAGACACATGTACACACAGCTGTTTCTAAAAGACAAATACTCTTGGTGCTCATTCACAAATATTAAAAACAATTGTGAAGTCAAAAACCATCATGAAATGATACCCATATGATCACAATACTTTGACTTAGATTCACATTAGGATTTTTAACAGAATAAAGTAGAAAAAAATAAACCAAAAATTGTCACCTAGGAACTTTACATCTAAGTAAATGCAAGAAAGATGTAGAAACCACTGTAATATTTTGACTCTATATCAAGTTCATGACCCAACCTTATTGCTGACTAAATTTTCTTGTTAAGGAATACACATATGAAATAAAAGAGAAATGTACAATTCTTCAGATATTTTCTGTGGAAAGGTTCTTTTGACACTTGACTAAGTTTGGCGTTTAATTATTTGAACATCTGTAAGAAAATCCGACCCACGCTAAGCACGCTTTTTGCTTGCTACATAGAATTACATCTGGCCAGATCTTGAAATCACGAACATCAAACTCCACTTACTCAGCCACGAACATGGATATTTAATGAGAAAATACCTAGGAACTGATAAAGACGTGATTCGCACTTCATGTCCTTCAAAAACACCGCCACAGGAAACCTTGTCCTACCATAAACACAGGAACCATGATCAGGTGTAAACTAACTAAACACATCAAAAAAAAAAAAAGTTTCTCTCAAGAATCAGGAAGAAACATCTCTCAGATAAGGAACGTGCAACGGTGCTGGATCTTTGCCCAATTTGACACTCAAGTCGCTCCATATTAAACGACACAAGGAAAAAATAATCAAGCCTTGACCTTAGCCGTTTCACGTCCCTGTTTGGCTCAGATATGGTTCCTTGGTTGTGTTTTCTTTTCTTTTTTGTTTTGTTTTTATTATTCAAGTATTCTGGCTGCAAGCCTTTCAACCCAGTTCTCTCACGTTTCTATTTTGAACTGGTATTTATTCCATAGTCTGCTCAAACAAGAGCTATCACCAAGAGTGATTGTGAAACGAAGTACGGCAATACTTTTAGAACTCCGATGCCCAAGGAAGAGAAACTAGGTGCTTACTAAAGCATCGTCCATTACGTGTAGGCGACGAGGGTCGAATTTGACCTAAACAAAGCTTTTGCACAAGCCTTTCGTTCAGTGGCGATCAAGAACACTAATTTATCGTATCTCTCTTCTTTGATCGTCGATAACGAAACAAAACTCTTCTCAACAGGGGTTTTCTTAATTTACGAACTGTACCAAGTGTTGCGATCTTGTTAGTTGGTTTAACACTACGCACGGCTAGGAGACGAAAAGTCTCGTTTGAAACGGATCGCTTTAAAATTGCATCGTTAGGTTCACGAAAGGATACCACAAAGACTTACGGACTTCGCAAGCACTCATTCTGCATGAAGAAAAGCTTGTCTAAGGAATGTGACCAGCTACTTACGAACGGGTTGTGTGAGTGAGTTAAAAAAAATGGTTTTAAGTGGCATGGCGAGACGAAGACACGAGTACATAAACGAAGTGAAAACATTTCGCAGTTTTATCTCTCAGACACTTTCCTACGGTAGCATTTACACGGAATAGGGTAATCTGGTTTTTAAAATCGAAAACTTTTACGTAGAGGTTGATGTTAACCGTCAAATTAGCCCCACATTGGTAATAACCATTGTAAATACGTAGAGAGAAGGTTTGGTTGAGACTCAGCTGACGATTGTTTATCACGGATGATAGCAAGCTAAACTTTGTGCTTTATTTTTTTTCAGTTAGTTACAAAGAAATTAAATACAACGAACCTTTGAAGAATGTTGGTAAGATCTGTGAAGAGCTTGATGCTTTTGAAGATCGTACTTTAGCTCAGCCACTTCAAAGATTCTCCAGAGTGAACTTGAGAGCTGCTACAACCCAGCTAGAAACTGCGATTTTTCAGCGAATATTAACACCACTAGAATTCCTTTTGGTGTGAATAAAGAAGACTTCATATGCCACAGCACCAGGGAATATCCTCCAGAGCTTTGGTTTTCTTTGCCTGATAGGAAACCCCTCATTCATTCAAGTATTTCAAGACGACACGAACTCGCAAATTTTGAAACCAAACACCACCAAACAGCTTGTGCACATGCGCATTCACACTTCGCTTCACGTAACCCGAGTTTCATTCGTTTTCCCGAAGGTGAACCGGAACAAAACGATGGTCAGCAAAAGCATTGTCGAGAAAAATTTGACCTTTTTAAAGAGTTTAAGGAAATGATTTTTTAAAAAATTTCTAACGAGTTCAAGAATTTTTCTTAAAAGCTTAATTTTTCAAAATATCGTGGTATGAGGTAACAAAATGAAGGCAATTCTTTCGAATAATGAACAAAACACAAGAAACTGCTGTCACTAATGTGATGACTAAGTTTGTTCAGTCTTATTCTGTCTGATCGTCAGCTTAACACTTCAACTAATTACTACATGTCAGTGGTTGAAAATTCCTTCTTAATAATTTTGTGAGCTTGACTGTTGGACTCCTGACAGCTGGAGGCCTGGGTCGAGCAGTCGCATGCACCTACAGTAATTCCAAAAGCATTTTTACGAATTAAAGAATATTTCATTTAAATTAATC
Source organism: Heliopora coerulea (assembly GCA_030142905.1). Classification (NCBI taxonomy): domain Eukaryota; kingdom Metazoa; phylum Cnidaria; class Anthozoa; order Scleralcyonacea; family Helioporidae; genus Heliopora; species Heliopora coerulea. The sequence continues at coordinate 854,230 of JASJOG010000007.1, read as the reverse complement.
GAGTTTTACAATTTTAGTTTCCCAAATGATGAGGATTACAGAAAAAATGCATTTTATATTACTTACATCTCTGCAGGACATTATTTACCCATAAAAATGGCTTCATCAATTTTAAGGAACTTCTGCCCAACCCAAGAAATTTTTATCCCAGAATTTCAGGAATACGTAGCAACAGGAAGAGCGAGCAAGATTGTCGACCTCCGTGGAACACAAGTTGGACCAACAGTGTAGAAAGCCGCTTAGCCTTTAGAATTACCTTTTCTGACATTTTTTCCCGAATCAAAACGTAGTCAGGAGTGAGTTTTGTTTGAATCTGTATGGAAGCTAACTTTATTTCTGAAAGTTTTCGCATTTTACCTCGTTTCAGATCAGCTGGAAAAACAATTCGGATATGCAGAACTGAATCTTTGCTATACCAGGTCACAGAATTAGTATTTCATACCAAGAAACCAGGAGGCCAAGTAAGTAATTGTGCCTCTGATGTTTTGGTGTCCACGTACTTAGAGCTGTCGCCATCTTCGTAGCAAACATTCTCGAAAAATGATCTGGCAGTATTGTAAATGCGATTGCTCTCACAAGGAAAACAAAACTACATCAATGTTTAAAACACCTTTGTAAGACGTCAGGTCTCTTCTTTCTAACAATAACTCATGAAACCAAGTCACTTTCTGGGAAAATGGGGGCAGAGGCGAAAGGGAAGATGAACTGAGGACAGAAGCGATGGTGGTTTCATAGTGGTGTGAACATACGGTAGGTGTCTTAACCCTTGAAAGCTTGAACTCGTTTTCTTTTGTTCAAGTTTTTTATTGTTATCGCTTTGTTCACCAAAAACGTCTTCTGTTCTTAGTGTCCTGTAAACAGGACGATGATCCTTAAAGGGTTAAGACAGGATCACACCACAGTCGGCGTATTTCAAGTGAAGTGAGAACAAACACTTGTATGAGGGGACCGACTTAGGTATTGATTTCTTGAATATGAACATTTTGTGGGGAAAATTTACTTATCATGTGGTTATAATGGCATGTTTGATGTTTCCTGACTTTCTGAGTTGCTTTGAAGTGATTTCCGCGGAGCTTTTTTCCCCCTGGTTTTCGTATTGCGTCTAAATCATTTCAAAAACAATGTGACAGTTACGTCAGTCATTGACAATGGTATTAGCTAGACACCATTATGATTTTCGGATCAGAACAGCTTAACTTCAGTTTACAAACCTAGTCGCTCAATTAATTCAGTCGTTGAAAAAGCCGGTGTTCGCAACATTAGGTTTTCAAAACAAATAGAGTTCATATTCGTGAAATGCAATCTGGTAAAACGGCCTTTACTCGGCCAACTATTAAGTTCCAAGATCAGAAACGTTGGTTTGTTGGTCGTCTCAGAACATGGTGTGCTGGGTTTTCTTCCGGAACTTAATATTTGAGTGCTGTGAAATGAGATATTGTTTGTTACGCGATGGAATGTTCAGAAACTAATAAGAAATTGAAAGGTGGTAAACTAAGATCATAGGTTTGGGTAACGCGATTAAGTTTTGCGGACTAATTTGTCTGCTAACGGTCGGGGTTCATTATTTCGCTCACGCGGGAATCACGATGCACTGTTGCACAGGAATGAGGACCTTTCTCTTGCCTTCTGCAGTTCTGGGTCGTGTAACTACTTCAACTGACAACCGTGGCTCAGTAAGCTGATTAGCCACAACGTTGGCGAGATACCAACCTGTGGCGTCAGATCGATAAATGAATTAAACTAGCTGGCATCGGGAACCTTTATTGGGGAACGAACACTTTAATTGAAGGGTTTTTCAATGGTGATACAATCCACAGTCTTTGACACAAGTTTACGCTCGACCTTAACTTTGCTCAAACTACCGGTGCAAGGTCAAGGAGGAAAGTCATTCTTGGGATTTAAGACCCGTGAACTGGGGAGCCAATATAAGTAATGAGCAAAATGTTTCGATTGTTGCAAAGGTGTGGGTTGAGGTACTTTTTTCATATCTTTCTAAATTTCAGAGCACCATGTTTTCTTAAAACAACGATACAAAAGCAAATTTTGGGCAAGACATGGTCCTCTATCCCCTCCATTACGTGTCTAGGATTAGCGGAAAAGCAAATAACTAACGAAGTTGAAGTAGAGAGAAGGGAGTTAACTTTTGGATATAGGAAGACTTTTTATCTCAAAGTACGTGACACAGTTGGTGCGTTGGTATAATGCTCAGTCATCTAGTTCCGTGTTTTCTTCGGAAAAGAACAATTTTCTTCCTAGCAATCGCCACTTCAACTCTTTCCCTGTGGGTTCAGACTTGTATTATTTTACTCTGGGTAACGCCATTAAGTTATTGTAATGTAATTCGTTAGAAGAAACAGTTTGTACTCAGTCCCTTTTCCCCAACGACTCTTGGTGTGACCCGTTAATTTGTTGCGATGTCAAATTCAGGAAACAGAAAACATACACCATGTTTCGTCCAGTTAAACAAACGTAAGTGGAAATTCCGAGTTTAAAATTCTGTCCAAGTTTGAATACGCTCAAACGCGCTCCAAGTCGACATACGGTGATGGAAGTTGAAGATAAAGCGAGAGCAAAGTTAAACATTTGCCGAGACTTGGTGTTTCCCCAGACCAAGGCTAGATACAGCTTTCCAAGTAATGGCATCTTCTACAGCTCGATCATATGAATCAGAGATTTAATTTTCTTCTAATCCAATCATCCGGAACTTTAAACTGTGAACTTGCTTTCACTTTCAGCCGCTTGCCAGACCACCCCTGAAGGTCATCGACCTCAGTTGAGGAACAGAAATTCGTTTTATATCTAAGACATATCCCAGGGTTGCAGTGACGGTACGCGATTTCTACGACAGGAGAGAACGTGAAACTTCCGAGATCGGAGGTATTAGATGACGTCCTTGATATGATGCTTTCCAGAATCGATTTCCGCTTTCTCGTGTCAAAAATACATGCTTCTGACAATTGGCAGAATTTCTTCAACATTGCTGTTCTGAGAATCGTAAGTACTACATTGAATGTACCGTTCTTGTCATTTGCCGGCGGTTATTGGGACCACCTCGATTCAGTTGGCTTCAGTTTGATGTTTACTGAAGTGCACAAGTACTAATTTGTTGACAGGAAGGTGTACATATTGTTCAAGCTTTCTTGTGTAGGTTTTAAATCCGATCCTACACAAATGGTACTGTTCTAAAATAATTACTAACGGAAAGGAAAGCATAAGTTTATATTCAGCGGCTATCATGGAGATATAAGCTGTATCTGAACTGAAGAAATCCAACAGTAAACTAATATGTATATCTCTGACAGTACATCAGAGCTCGAATCATGGTCAGGTATTGGAAGTGAGAAGCAAGATTTATCTGAGTGCCAGTGACGAAATATACGATGCATGTGCAGTGTTTCATTGGATACTCCAACCCTGGGAAGATTGTTAAGGAAAGAGATAGCGAGGGCAGTCGAGTTTTTTAAACAACGTCGAAGATGTCTATAAACCTCGATGAAAAACGGATTCTTATTTCGTAAATCACTCCGAAAACTATTACTAATAAACTAGCAAAACGTAGGTTATCTCCTGAAAGTTTCCCGAAAAGATTTGTGGTTGTGTAGACAACATGCAGAAGTGAATTCGACGTAACCTCCAGTCGGAGGCGTTGGAAAATGACGTTTGGTTAACTATGACAACGTTCTCGGTGAAAACCTTCCCGTAACATGAAAATAAGAGCCTATCCAAAAACTTGGAGTTGTCGCGCGCTTCTAGCGAAAACCACGAATCGACGCCAGTGGATTTAGTTAACATTAAAAGCAGGAAACAAAAAGGGAATAAAAAATAACTTACGTTTGCAATATTTACCCCAAGCTAGAGGCCACGCGTTACTCACTTAATAGCACACAACGTCGCCATAAAATTCTTTTCTTCCAATAAGAATTCTTTTAAATTCTGTGCCCACTGTACTTGCGCCGTGGCCTTGAAAGCAGCGCTTGGCAAGTAGTTTTTAAGCAGGTTCTTATACTTCAACTTTTCGCACTTCTACTTTGAAGGGAAACGAGTTACAGAATCCATGAGTGAAAAAAAGAAAAACTTCAGGAGAATTTTTCTTGTTTGAAAGACATTCTTAAATCGTTAAGCTTTCCCTTAACTCACTTCGTTCTCGAGTAAAATTAGCGGTTAAATTTCTGCGGAGGCGAGGAAAGATTTGGTAAAGTCCTGGCAATTGCATGTAGTGTATATTTCCCACGATACTAAAGACCAAAAATTTGGAGTGATTTCATCGAATAACCTCAAAGACGTCTATCATCTCCCAATGAGTCATTGTGCAATGTGAAGTACGAGGCCGTTACTAACATACCAAGCATTTCTTAATATATATCAAGAACAAAGTTGTAAGGACTGTGAAGGTTCATCTTTTTTATTAAAAATGTTGTTTCAAATAAGGGAGTTTTTCCTGGACTTATTTCTTTTCTCACTCCATGGACATTTTCATATTTACCGGTAAGTAAAATAAGCTTGCTAATATTTACCAAGCTATTAACAAGTCTTAACTTCACCGTCTTCTGTAAGCTTGAATTCTTTTTAAACAGTCAACCTTTCGGAAAAATAAAACTTGCAAGTTTGAAAAGTAAACAAATACGAAACACATCGCAAGACATGAGATAGGTTTCAAGTGTCATTGAGACTTGCAGAATATCCTACGGTAACAAAACTGTTCTTTTGACAGTAAAATAATTTAAGAGCCAGTAGGAGAATCTGGAAGCGAAATACCCTATTGCCCACGTTAATTTTTAATCCTGCCTACAGCTGTATCAGTATGAATCCTATGTCAGGCATTTTTGGGCCAGCCAAAACACTTTTATCACTTGAATCAATCTATTTCTAAGTCCTTCCCACAACGTCGTGGAGGAAACCCAACAGTACACCACTAAGTTCTTGGTGTTCCTCGAGGTCCTTTTTCCACATCTCTAGCCATGTAAATAACAAATAATTTGTTCAGCTGTTAAACTGGCCGTAAATGTTTCGAAACCTTTAGGAAGTCCTGGGATCCAAGCCACTGCCCTGTAGAGCGGGAGAACAGAAATCATCCGTGAACGGAATACAGTTCAGGTAATGACACCCAGAACAAGTGGTCTCTTGATCCACGAAGAACACTATACACAAACTGACAAAAATGGCGACAGTGAGACCCAGCGAAACCACGATCTGAATAATTTTTCGACGTCAGTCCCACTTGCCGAAAGTAATATAAGGCAAGAAAGCAAATCCCAACAGCGTGCCGAACATGAGCCCTCCCAAATGAGCAAAGTTATCCACCCACGAGAAACAGCCGACTAGCAACAGCACCAAAGTAATTACGAGGAGTTTAGCCACACTTTCTATTGGACTCATGATGATCTGCCAGTTTTGAACCAGCTCGACCAACAAGCAAGCAATGATTCCAAATAATGCACCAGAAGGACCAACCTTCACAAGAAAGAAAATTTTCGTTAAAAGGAAATTGTAGTCTAGCCGCTTAATAAGAGTGCAGTAAAGAACTCTTCCTTCACTTTGAGCATTACCTGATACCAAACAACAAACAAAATGAGATTAACGAAAATCAAAGAGAATATGAAGATTATTACGATAGATCAACGCTTGGATAAGAAGGCACTGGCTTCAAAGAACTCGGATAAAACGTGAACCACAGTTACAGTCCCAAACAAAATGACTCGTGTAAGTACAGTACCAACGAGACAAACTTTTAGCTGATGTTCTGCAAATTTTACCACTGACGTAAGGTTGAGCATATAAAGATTTAAAGACTGGATAGTAAACTTACTTCTGGTTGGTAAGGTGTGATTATAGCGCTAAGCAGATTGCCTCCAATACCACTAAACAAATAAATGATTGCTATCCTGTGCCAACCCGCCATTTCTTCCATGTCTTTCAAGATGGTGAAGTGAAAGGCCAGTGTAATCAGCAAGTGAAATATTCTGCAGGGTAAACAAGAACGACAGTCTTAATGATAAAAATAATAACGACATTACATTGAAAAACAATAAAAGTAGAAGAGGAGGAAGAAGCAAAAGAGGGCCGAAAATTGGAGAAGAAAAGGATAAGAAGAGAAGTAAGAAAGATAAGAAGAAGAAGAGGAAGAAAAAGAACAAGAAGTGGAATGAGAACGAGGAAAATAACAAAAAACATTAAATAAATGTATGTTGCAGAACTCGCCGTTTATTAAATTTTATATGAACACTGCGAAAGAAAAAGAACTCCATTGCAAAATAACTCACATATTTACGAGATTATTTCTCAGAACACCGACATACCAACACCGTAAGTGAGTAAGATTATTAAAGACTCTCACCCTGCGTGTAGAAAAAGTGACAACCACAATCGATAAATCTGATCGGGACTTTCTGGGTTAAGGAAAGGTAGGAGACCGCACGTGGCTCCAAGACAATCGACCTTTTAAAAGAAAACAATAAAGAAAGAGGTGAACAGACTTCGATTCTGACTCTAATCTCCAAACCTAATCCCTCACATCTGACTCCAAACCTAATCTCTTGACATAAAACTACATACAAAATCCTGACAAATACTAGAATATGAAATTTCACTAGCACCATCAGTCTTAATAAACCAGCTCTTGTTTCACGTCTTTAACTTGTTCGTCCACTCAGCCTCAATTCCTGTCCCAATCAGTGGCCTAGCAACATACGGGCCTACCGGGCCTAGGCCCGCGTGATACGCGCGTGTGCTAGCATGAAATATTGCAAGCAGATGTGGCCAGATGGTCAAAAACATTTCTTTTAAACTGTGGTCGAAAGAAACGGGAAAGATTTCAAAACAGTACATACATTAATATGCAATCGGACTTTTTGCCTGAAACAGAATTACTTCGATTGATACGCTACACCATATTGTCCACCAATGCAGCCAATGGTAAAACTAGCCGCCAGAATTATCGGAAGCAAGCAAAATTGTAGGTGAGATGTTGCTTTATGGCACACTTAACATTACAACCATTAAACAAGTTGAAAGCTGTGCCCTAGCCGTGGGCACATGACAGTTACATCTTGGCTATGTTCATGATCCAACTCCAGATTCAAGCCCAGTTCTGGCTACAAACTTATCTCGACCTCGCATACGACTAGTGATAGCAGTTTTTAAACCCTAACGTCCTTACGAGGCAAAGTGGGCGTCGGCCACTGGGATTGGCGTAGTATAAGACTAGAACTGAGGGAAGAGATGTCATTAGTTTGGAGATGAAGCTCTTGTTATGATTCACACTCACAATGAGGCTCACACTCCTTCAGATCCGTTCTTGTTCGGAAATTCTAATGTTTGTAGCTCAGTTTCGACAATGCTCTAGACCACGGGACTTCTGAATCTCTCTCTTTCCTAGCATTTGGTCACGTTCACTGCACAATTTCGATGAAATCATGTGCAGGCTGCCTATGTCGATGCAAGGTAACCGTGTGCGGGAACAGACATTCGTACATCAAGAAAAAATGACAAACACGCGTTCACTTTGGTCCCAGTGTCCGGGCCACTGCACCTGGATACCTTGTCTAGACAGACGTGGAAAAAGTGTAAAGGTACTGCTCCGTCAAGACACGACAGAACAATGCACTTACGTCGTCTCCAGGGGAAACTCTTCGTCAGAGTCACTGAAGTACCTTACTCTTTGGATTTTTGGTCACAGCACTACGTTAAAACTTTTTTCCACGTTGATTTACAACTGCCTACGCAGCATTCCATGGTTGATACTATTGTCTGAAGAGAGCATGACTTAACCTCTAACTTTGACTCTGATTTCGACCTAAACTCACACCACAGCTACCACAATCTCCAGACTTAAACCTAGTTCAACTTGTCGAAATAATCAGGAGCCATCGTCTGCACATGCGATCATATTTTACCTGAGAACAAAGAGTAGCTTCGTCGCAATACACCCCTTTTTAAAAACTGGTCACCGATACAATACGGGCGTCCGGTAATTGTGCAATTCAAATGAGGAGATGCGTCCACCGTCGTTACTTTCGTGATCTCCTTGCAGATCTTTGGAGGTAAAGAAAAAACAGAGTTTACAACAGTCATGAGAATTTTGTCATACAACTTTCGTTCAGGTTTTTTAGTTCCCTGTTTGTCCTTTGTTTAAGTGCTAGTTGTTTATGCATGTGTGCGTTTGTTTGGTTGCTTGCTTATTAATTTATTCTCTACTTTCACTAATTTGTGGTGCACAAGATATCAAGGCGACATGTCCATGCTTCAACTGCGATTGCGAGGACTGACGATTTACTGTCGCCATGCGACATCTTGCTTTTCACAACAAACAAAAATGACATTGAACAACGTTTTCTACATATTCAAATACATTAATAATTCATAAGGAAATCGTATGGGAAAGGTATGAATAGTCATGATAATAATCTTTATTTAACAAGAGTAATATATATAGGGTAGTATATAATTTATACTGTTGTAAAGCTGAAGAAGCTTGGCTATGTTCACTTACTGGCCACTCAGTAATTTTGTATGGGGGCCATTTGTTCGGTTCGACTGATGGTGGGTTTATACATGCACTGTAAAAAATAAAACAAAATTAAGTGAAGACCTCATTGGGATATGTTTGATGAAGAAATCTGTGTCCATGACACGATACAATTGTCGAATACAATTGTTCCTCCTGGGTTATGTAATTTTGTCTCAAAGACAGACGTCCTGCATTCGATTCGCTCACTAATGTAGCAAGATGTCAGGAAAACTCCAATAAGTCAATTGGATACATCAAAATGAACGATCATGTACGACAATAATATCGTCAAAATGGACCCTTAAACAACGAAGTTTTACCAACAATGATGCAGGAATTCATAGAAAATCAAACTGAGTTCTCTTATCATATATGACTATCATGTGGAAAAAGAAAATGAAAACTCTTAGAACAACATAAATTGTTGAAAAGTTTTTCGTTTGGTTCACCACAGCTCATGAGTTCACGTCATTCTCCGCGTGAAATACAATATGAAAAACTAAGATACATCTCGCAAATTTATTAAAAAGGTAAGTTTTTGTCCTATAGGTTCTAGATTTTAGAAGAACATCAAACTGTAGCGAGGGTTTATTTCATAATCATCCTCAAGGTAATATGATCATGAAGTCTTCTCTTTGTGTTACCCTGAGGGTGATTCTGAAATAGAATCGAAACGATGCACATCCTCACGGATATCCAGCATTAAGTTGTCACGAGAATCTCTGGTGCGCTTAAAATTAAACAAGCCTGATCCAAGTTGACTCGATAGCTCAACTGGTAGAGCAGCGGTGCGGTAACCAAAAGATGCAAGTTCGAATCCTGCTGAAGTGAACTTTTCTAGTTCACTTTAGCTGTGTAAGTTGATCAGGAAATATTCGCTGTGATTATCGACTCATATCATACTTCATCCTAAACGTTCAAACCAACTGAACATCAAGCAAGGTTGTTGAAGGGTTAAGTTTTCGTCTTCTTCATTCGGTGCTTTACAAGAATATCAAAGGTTGTTAACTAAAGTCATACTTCAAGTTAAGGAGTAAAATGTAAAGTTACTGAACACCATAAAAATCTATTCAACAATTGATCGTTAAAAGACTCATATTTAATAACTTACTCGGGATCCTGCCCACAGACAGCTCTTGATTTATTGCCTGTAGTGTATTTTTGTAAAGTTGAGAACGTTTTCTAGAAAAAGAAACGGAAAAATTATGAACACGATCAGATCTAGTTTAAAATTCTTTCAGGCCATCCATCTTGCAGGGTCATCTACCTGAAGACCTCTGCACCAGTTTCCAAAGTTCGATCATATGAGTTACCACACAACAACATCCAATGTACAGTTTTTACTACTCCAAGAAACTACTTTAAATTCGGCTACAATGCAAACTAATTGGATATTTTAGCCTCTATCTAAGAACATTTTGACGTAACAGAAGTCAAAGAACCAGTCACAGTTTTTCCTCCAAAACCCAGAAAAGTAGTCGGGAAAAAAACTCAACTAGGCGAAGCCAAATATTTTTAACGAGATTCGCGTTGTTGTCTTGAAATCGTTGGACGAGCCCTTTGAGAGTGTTTGAGCTATGTTCTCAAACGAATCCCTTGTGCGAGATAAAATTGAGTCGAAAATTGATCAAATATATGTAAAGTTTTTATCCGACTTAAAACTCTCCAAAACCGTGTTGATTTTCTTTGGCCCTGGTTATGAATTAAATTTTATCAATGGTAAGTTTACGAGTTGGTAAGTTTGACAGCCTTGCTACACGGTACCTTACAGTCTTCACGAGAAGTTTGAATACATCCATTTTGATCTGTGCCAATACAGCAACCCGTTTCAGCCTCAACTCTACGTTCTTCCTCCAAATATCTCATAAGTTCTTTGTCCTTTCTCATACACGGTGCATATTTTGCTCCCAATTGAATAAGTGCATGCTGCATGTATGAAGTCATGTGAACAAAAATAGAGCAAATTAAGGTTAGAGTGGTGATTTAAGTGAATTCCGAATTACCAGGGGTCAGTTGTAAGAGGCCAGGAAAGCTTATCAATCAAGTACCCGAGAGTGAATAGCGGGTATTCATGTTTTGAACAAACGAACTCAAATTTTGTCTCCCAAATGGGACTATAAGGTGGACAACACGCGATTTGATGCATAAAATTAAAGTTTGTTTGCTCAGAAAATGGATAACTCGGTTCTCTCTCTCCAGAACAGACCCGATAAGTTATCCCGGGTTAGTAGACCCTGCTACGCAAGATTTACGTCGTGTTTGGGAGAATTACACCACGGAAAACTGGTAGGTGACTCGGTTGAACAAAAACCAACAGCTACAACTTAAGAGAGGAGATAATGACGTTTCGTCCGAGTAAAACGTGAAACGTGTCTAGGTCTGTCTGTCTGCAAGTATGTCAGTGTGTCTGTCGACCTGTCTGGTTTCCAGTCCATCCATGTGTCTGGCAATCCTGTTCGTCTGTAATTCTTTTGAAACATTACGCGGACAATGACCACGGAAGGCAGACGACTAATGTCTGTTATATCCTACATTATGGAGTCACCACAGCTCACTCTAGATGGTCCAAGTCAAATTGGTTTTTGTTTTATAGTAAACAACTTCAACTGTTACGGTGTAATTAATTCCCATTGATCCAACGAACGCCCGCCTTAACAAGCTTAACTCGCTTGAATTACTCGTATTATAACGGAGTTTTTAAACCCGGTTTTACACAATTCGGATACCGGAATGATTGCAGACGGTCATTTACTCGGGTATCATTTGGAGTCACAAGAAACAGTAGTTTGTTTTTGTCTTGATATTTACTCGAATCTCGCGTTAATAAGATGTTTATTTCCGGATTTTGTTTTGTTTTGTACTATAAACGGTTAATTACCCCAGATGATTACTGTGGCGTGAACAAAGTTAAGCAGCAGCTACAAAGGTGTGTAAAGAATAATCCACAATTAGCCCGTTTTGTTTTTCAATTTTCCGGATAGAATGTAAGGACGCCTCTAATTCACGTTATGTATTCAATAAATCGTCGTAAAAAGAAGTTACTAAACACGTCGGTAGCTTTAGTAGAGCACTTACGGTAAATGGTTCTATTTGATATGTGGCAAGCCATGACTTTTCTGTGATCGTTGACAGATTAACGGTAGGTTATCGTGATTTTACAACTCAGTTATTTATCCAGTAAACTAAATATGCTAAAACGTTGAAATGCTCAGCCCCCAGTGTCAGAATATCAAGACCATAAGCGGGTCGCAACCAGGAATTTCGAGGGGCAGGGGTCGGGTGATAGTATCAAGGCACCGTCGGTGTGATTTTGATCATTTCTGGTGAAGTAGATCTCTGTGGCTTTGGGAAGTGAAAGCAAAAAGCTGTCACTAAAAGGGTACACATATAACATTTCCCACCAAAACGGCAGGGCTCGTCACCCCTAAACCCCTCCTTTCGCTACGCCCTTTAAAAGACATTTTCCAGAGGTTTCTTTGTGCCAACCAGCTACTTCGCGGGTAAAAACGGTGAAGTTGGCGAGCCCCAATGGCACCATTTCCACTCCCAAATAGTTGGGAGGCTGCTTGTTCCATCTGACGCAATTTTTTGCACACATAAGCGACATTTTCTCAAAGTTTTTATCCTGGCAAAAAATACGAGCTAAAAATAACGTACCACTCGGGAAATTTCGCCTTAAAGTAACTACATTTTTGTCTACGAATTTACATTTTAGTTGCATGTCTACTGATCGGGTGCAAACACAGCCAACGACTGTTGCATACCGTCTGGTCAGCGGACGCCAGTTAACCCACGAGACATTATACAATAAACTGACTGAAATTCTGTCTGGCGTCAAAGTGTCCCTGTTTATCAAGATATCGCATGTTCTCAGCAAGCTTAGTGCCAGAATTTTTTGCCGAAAGGCGGATTATACGGCGAAGCCTTGATTCCAATAAGCGGAATTCTCCTTGCGAGCGAATTTTCTTCCGGTCATCCGAGCTCCCAGGTGAAGCTACGTGGAAAAGACAGGAGGGGTCAACGCTAGGAAAAATCCCGCTCCGTAGAAATAAGACTTGATGGCTAAATATTTCCTGTCAACCTGTTTTTACACCAAGTAATAACATCGGAAGAGATACTAAGAAATAAATGTCGATGAAGAAATACGACCAAAAAGAAAAACAGAGGACACAGGAAAGCATCAAAATGTAGTTTCAAATGGTGGAAACTGCTAATTTTTCATATACCCGTCACGAACCTCAAGATATCGACTTTTTGAATGTATCGTGGAAAGAATCACGAGATTTTTTTATCGACATTAAATAAATCATTCATTCATTCAAGACCGTCATCCACTTCACACGTTACGTATGGAAAACATTGGAGCACATCGTTGAGCATGCACACTTGCCAGGAACATGAAGTGGAGTGTTTTGACCATCACAAGCAGTAGTCAAGATACTTTATCATTCGAGCAATGCGCATGCGCCTTGGGTAACCTCCGCTACGTTTCAGCACGCTGCGTTGGAAGGGACACACGGTCTTCAAACGTACACAACAGTAGTCAGCGAATAGCTTACCCTAAAATAGACAATATTGGGCTACGATTCTTTTACTTTACAATTACATAATTTTTCTGCGGAAATTTATATAGATAAGAGTAGTAACATTCAGTGGTGCTAACCAAGCACAATTTATCCACAGCTTGATGACGGCATACTTTTAGTGTCATTCAGGAAGGAAAATATGGGCGCCCTCATTGTGATCTTTACCGTCTTCGGACAACTTTCGGAGAGTTTACGACAACGTCTGACGTGCTGTCGACAAAATCGAGTATGTATGTACGTACATATATACGTATTAGCTTAAAATGTTATTGTCACAACTCTGAGTTTCACGCTTGTCGGTGATCTTCAGGTGACAGAGTGAGTTCTGCTACAATTGTCCTTTATGTTGCGTGTCCGTGTCTAATTGTAGGTATGTACATGTATATATAAACATGAGCAGGCCGATAAAATCATGAGTGCATCCCGTTGAGTAGCAGTTCGTCTTCTTGTTTTTTCCGATGGACCATCACCGGTGACTCATGAGAGAGACCACCGTTCCGACAAACGGTTGGTGAATTCCGGAAAGAACCACGCAATGAGCCACGGAGGGAAATCGTGGAATTGTGGAACTCCTTAATTGAGAGCCCAGCCGGGCCAGGATGTTTGGGTCCCAGATGTTCTGGAAGGTTCATTTCACGGTGAGGAGACCTAGGAACATTCGCGTCTGCTTGCAGTAACCAATACGTTAACAGGGAGCCTTTACCCTATGGGATAAAGCACACCAAACGGTTACGTTTCGATGAATGATCCGAACAGGTAAAATTAACTCCCTTCAGTCCACCATTTTACTCTGGGGAAACTCTTGGGAGCCATAGGAAGACTCTTGGAGTTGGGGTTGCACCAGGAATTCCCCGACGCAGGGGTTAACGTCCCCAATAGGGGGGCTTAACCAAAGGGGTAAGCACCACGCCCCCTTCATAAGTAAGTTTTCTCCGTTGCTTTTTATTCAAACTAAAGCGAAAGGATTGAAATGATGCCGCGAATTTCTTTTTTTTAAATTTATTTATTTATTTATTTATTTTTTAAAAGTGAAAGCATACGTAACAAAAAAATTCGTGATGACAATAATCGGCTTAACAGTTTTATAGAATATAGCCCTTCCTTACCTTCAAGCTGATCTCTCCTCTGGCCTCAGTGGAGAACCCTCCTAACTCGTCTAAAATATCTTTCGTAGGACCACTAATGTGGATGCTGAGAGCTGCAGAAAGTAAGTGAAAACTAATCAATTGACAGTAAGCGCAACTGAGTGTGAACTCACTAAATGTGTCCTCAGCGCACAGAAATGCTATACCGCGCCTATGAGATCAAGTGTGGCGTCGAAAGACATACAAATATGGCAGCTTGTCTTACGCCTTGCTTGGGATCCTAAAACACTCAAAATACTTCAGGGAAGTGTCCTCCCATGTCTCTAACGAGAAATCTTTAGCTTATGTCGACAGACGTTCATTTAAAGTATACCGTCCACGCTTGAACTTAATGACAGCAAGATTGGATACTCTTGTACTCAAAATGTATGAACTTCAAGGTAAAAAGACGTGAAACAGTTGTTCTTTATTTCTATTAGAAGTCATTCGATTGACAAATTTAGGAAAAATTGGGCACTATTGAAAGTAGATCAATAAAAGAAACATACCACGGACTTCATCTGACAATTTGGAAATAATTTTCAAGTCGTCAGTAATTACCGACGTTTTCAACAGTTGGTTAATGATCTGAAACGACCTTTCTGAAGTTTATCTTTAAATACCTTACCTTCGCCGCTTGACTCCAGTCGTGAAGCTGTGTTAACCGTGTCTCCAAACAGGCAGTATCTTGGCATAGTTCGACCAACAACACCAGCTACTACAGGGCCTGAAATATTGAGGTATTTTATATTAAATATCTATGAAAGTATCTCGTTTGTCATGCGGTCAACAGTCGTATTACTTTTTCGTATTTTTATGCCTAATACCCGAATACCCTGATTACACCAATTGTACTGTACCAAACCCTGTTCTCTTATATTTCAGCCACGAAACGTTTATTTTTAGCAAAGGATAGCGGTTTACTAAATAACGTGTACCATACGCCAGCTCTGGTTACTTCATATCCGTGTTGAAACACGGAAAGTTTCCCGCCAAAAGTGTACTAAAATTTGTGCTTCATATTCAGTCTTAGTATTTTATAAAAGGAATATGCCATGGTTTTTGCATGTTTGAATACCGTTATCCTAATACTTCGTATGGTACTGGACTTTCGAATAGCTACTAACACTCGCTGGTGTATTTTTTCCTTCACGACGTACAAGCGTCTGGAGGTTTGCTGATCACACAGTCTTGATTGATCAGTGGTGGGTGTCGAGCTTCTTAAGCTTGTCTTTGATTAGCAGGTGGACTTTTTTTGAGAATTGCTCACTTCATCAATGTGTTAGTGAAGTTAACAGCATTTTATCCGTCGCTGTTTTACGTTTTTCTCAAATCTCACAACATCCCGCATGTTACAATCACAGTATCCAGACACGGAAATTAATTTGGTATTTCTTAATTAAATAGTAAGTCGCGATTTTTGCCGGTGCCTTGAAATGGTTATGATGATGTATGCTATCAAACTTACCGGAATGGATTCCAATCCTAAGCTTCAACTTGTAATTCGGCTTATGTCTGATTTTAAAATCCAGTACCGAGTCACGAATTCGGATGGCCATGCAACAAATCTCAGACGCATGAAGGTTGTTATTTCTTTGAGGTAGGCCAGAGACCACCATGTAAGCATCGCCAATAGTCTCCACCTTGAGAGTGTGGGCAAGTTTTTTTGTTAAATTAGAAAAGTTCTCTTTAAGTAGCAGGCTGTCAGTGGAGATTTATCAAATAAGGCTAAGTTCTGGAGGTAAAAAAACTTTGGTGAGCTACATTTGATTATCATACAAAATAATTAGAAAGTTTACTCGGCCTCGTTCGATCAATCTGTAATACCACCAAGATATTAGAGCCACGACAAGCGACTAAAATGAGCACATGAGCGTAGAGCTAGTAATAGAATAAGACGACTTGGCAATGCTTTCAAAACAATTAAAAAAATGTCTAGCGAGCGATCTACTGGCCAATCGTCCGGTAGTTTTAATCCACACAATTTCATCAAAAGTACATTCAAATCCCTTACTTTATATACATCAAATTCTCTGATGATTTCATCGAACAATGTATAGAGGTCGTTCAGCAAATTTACAACCTAGGAAATGGAAAAATAAATATAATAAATTTGATAGATTCGACCAATTCTTTGAACCATTGCCAGATAATAATAATAATAATAATAACATGAAACATGTGCAAACCTGCAACGGGGTACTCTCTGCGCACAGTTCTGTGAAAGAGACAATATCACTGAAATAAATCGTGACGGAGGAGAAGGATTCTGCTTCCACGGCTTTGCCTTTTTTCAGCTGTTCCGCCACCGAACTGAAGTGAAAATTAAAACATTTACGATACACACACACATACATATATATATATATATATATATATATATATATATATATGTGTGTGCGTGTGTGTGTGTGTGTGTGTTTGTGTGTGTGTGTTTGTGTGTGTTTGTGTGTGTGTGTGTGTGTGTGTGTGTGTGTGTGTGTGTGTGTGTGTGTATATATACATATATAAAATCCATTAAAAATTCACGAAGGAAACACAAAAGATTTTGCCTCCTAACTAGTATGCTGTAAATCGGCTATAGAGTACTAATTAGAATCACGAACTTTTTCCTTCAATTTTCTACGTTAAAATTTACCGAAACTTTGAAATAACCGGTAAACTTCGCCATTTAAACATATTCCTATTTTAAGAAAGATACAACATGCGCATCCGATCTGTATGGAATTATGATGTATACATATATATATATATATATATATATATATATATATATATATATATATGTGGTAACATTAACTTACGGTGGTAACATTCGTTCCAGCAAGGAATCTGTCTTCCTTTTCTCTTCAGTCAGCTGACCAGTTCGTTCCACCACTAATTCTTCTAAATTGTCAGCATATTTTTCCATCATATAAATCATATTGTCAAGAATATTGGTTTTCCTAGAAAAGAAATGAGTTACATGTAATTTTCACTAAACTAATACCCCTTCCAATTTCGTCTCTTATGTTGTGGAGTCTGACGTCATAAATTAGTTGGGTTATAACCCACGCAACCATATTTAGTTTTTGTAACCTCGCTGTTTCTGACAAAGACCAGTATCCCAAACAGTAACTATATATCTTGGCTTTCAGCGCTGATGTAAATTCTCCTCTGAAGATGTTGTGATGTAACAACGAAACGTTAGAATACTATTAAATATTAGTTACGTTAGAATACTATTAAATATTAGTTACTTCTCTCTTTCTATGGCTTTCATAAACATATTATGCTGGGCTTTGATATTCCTAATTAAATCACTTAATAATGAAACAAGGGTTGAACTAAAGAAACGAAAGCTGAGACAGAGAAGGACCGGATCAAAGAGAGGTGGGACAGGAACGGAAGCAATGAAAAAAAAAAAAATGAACAGTTTCGAGAAAAGGAAGGAATGATACAAAATTTTACTTACATTTTGTTATTAATTAGCATTCTGTGAACGCGTTTCTTCAAATCACTAAACGATGGTCTCTCCTGAGGCATGTCGGCCCAACATTCTTTCATCAATTGTCGAAGTTCTTCGAGTTTTGGAATTAAGTCAGGAACGACAGGCCGGTAGGGAGGACACTCCATCGCTTTCACCTGTTCCACGATGTCTAAACACACCGAGGGGAAAATCAGAAATTAGAATTAATAATTAAGCTTGTTCCTCAAACTACAGCAAGGTTTCTTTCCAGGAATCTTCTTAGCAAGGTAGTTTGTTTGTTTTTTTTACCATGGTTATCTCTGAATTCTTACTCCGAGGATATTGTCCTTAATTGAGTAACCCTTTATTTGAGCGTTGTCTTGTAGGCCAAAGCAACTGTTTCTTGTGGCCACAGTTCATCAACGAACAGACCTACCTCGATTTTCCTCGTAGTTATGACTGTAGGGCCCCTTTCTTGTGTGCATTTCCTGCAAAATAATGGCAAAGCTGTACACGTCTCCCGGCGGAGTGCCTTTTCCTACAAGACTTGGTGATCGCAAAATCTCTGGTGCTTTCCACAGCAAGTCTAGGAGAAGAAAGATAAAACTGGATGTTAGTGAATGTGGTTTAACAACAAATCGCTGTACGGTATTGCGCGAATGTCTGGCCGATTTAACTTTTCCTTAAATGACACCCCAGTAAGAAATGAGATAGTTACTGGTGGTTCTTTTCATTTGTTAAAGTATACATTCAAACAATTCTCGTAGATCTTCAACGCGGATTTGAATGATGTTACAATGACACTTACATTGTTCAGCATACATGGAATGTTGGAAAAAATGCACTGTTGGAAGACATTCCAAAATCTCTACACCATTTAACTTAAACTGTTGCTAATATTTGTAATATTTTACTCCATGTTATTGTCCGGTTTTGTTCGGTCTGCATAGAAAAATATTTTCCATCGGACTCAAAACGGCGTTCAGCCTGCAACCTGAAGTAATGTTTCACCATACAGTGACCTCATGAAGAAATTTCACTACACGGACCTCCAAGCCGGTAAATAATACATACTTTTTTCCTACATCACTGTGTTGTACTACCTTTGCAAGACCGTGGGGAAAGCTCTGTTTGGTGACGATTAGTTTTGGGTTTACTGTCTGTAAGTATCTACAAATCATTCAGATTCCAAATGTAATCATCACCTCTATATAGCATTTATGGTACTATAGTCTACGTGACGTACAGTAGAAGCATGGTCAGTCAAAATTTCTTGTGAAATTTTGAGGTTATTATCTGCTAATAACTACTTATACTGTAAGTTCAAATTTTAATAATTAACTATTTATTTTTCAAATTTGTCTCACTAACCTGACCAGTCACTACTAGCTCATCTGGTAATTAGGTCCCCTCCCATCTCATCTCCTCCTCACCTTCCAATTCCTTTCCTCACCCTTATCGGCCCCCAACATACCTCTATAGTACGCATGGTCACAGCTGTACGGTTTCACTTGTTTAGATTTAAAGGTGTGCAGGCCGTAGTCGGTTATCTTCAGCTGCCAACGACTGTCAATTACACAGTTACTGGATTTGAGATTTCCATGAAACTTTATTTCGCTACTGTGGAGGAATGTCATCCCCTGAAGCATAAAATGGAAAAAAATGAACAAATATTTAAAGATGAAGCGAAATGATCTAAATAAATTCGCGTTGAAAATTACCACAAAACAACCAACCACCAACCCCCCAACGATTAGACAATGTGCCTAAAGACATCAGTTCCCAGGCCGTCAGTTAAGCAGCTCTACCATACAGGATATGCGGTTTTGTGACAAAGTGCCTGAAGACATCAGTTGCCACGCCGTCAGTAAAGCAGCCCTGCGTCACACATGTAGATATGCCAGGTCGCACACTATCTTAATTCCTGTTATTGTTGTTTTGTCTAGTCCGAGCGCTTTTGTGCATTCGTTCGCTTCGTCATTAAGTTACTCGTACTGGATATTGTGTATTCTTATTGATTAGCGTTGCTGTACATGACTAGTGGTTTTGTTACCTACCCCCGGGAAGGACAATTTTTATGCCCACTTCAGGATGGTGGATACATACCGTGAGAGCCTGGGAACTATTCGCGCTGGCGTTATATTATAATTCAACATGTCCTCTCACTAAAGATTCAGGTTAAGGTTACGGTTAGGGTTAGGTTTAGGATTAGATTTAGGGTTAGGGTTAGGGTTAGGATTAGTGGTAATCCTAACCCCACTTCTAACCCTAGTCTCAATCTTAGGTAAGAGGACATGTTGAATTATAATCTAACGCAAGCGTATATAGTTCTCAGGCTCTCACGGTAAATATCCGACATCTTTAAGTGGACGTAAAAGGTACAGAGATGAAGCTCAGCTCCAGCTTACCACAGTGAGGTGATAACTGACTTAATAATCATACTGGACGAAACAATGTGGCCAGTATATTACCTTACCTTGACGATATCGTACACTAAGGCTAAAATGAACATATGATCAAGTTTCACATCCTCATTTTCTAGAATATCCTGGTAAAACAGAAATGAAACCAGTTAGTACAATGATTTGCCATTGTCTTAACGGTTGATTCAATTCTGCCAGTAAAACGTTTAAACAGTATCGTTCGTTTGCCCGTTCCTTCATTCGCTCGCTCCTTCCATCAGCACCCGTGCCTACCTGTTAAAGCTTTCCGGTCGTAATAAGTATCTGACGCAGATACAACTACAGGCGAAC
Organism: Heliopora coerulea; assembly: GCA_030142905.1. NCBI lineage: Eukaryota > Metazoa > Cnidaria > Anthozoa > Scleralcyonacea > Helioporidae > Heliopora > Heliopora coerulea. Next base: position 833,813 of record JASJOG010000007.1, on the reverse strand, counting down.
CTGACATTTACTCTCCTTTTGACTCTGAAGATGACCGCCGCTAAGGCTGTCGAAACGTCAGTCACTTCAACCAACAGTCTTTCTCAAGACTACACTAACCTGGACGATCAACTTCCTCAAACATGTCACACTTTCCGGTCCGTAAGAAAGAAGCATATTACCATGTTTAATACCACGGACTGCCCCGCTACGTAAGCGATCATATCGTTCAATAACCTCGCAGTGACACTTCGCACAATCCCACATAACAAACCATCACCTAATAGCCTTGTTCGACAACATGTTTACCTGAAGACTAGATTTCGAACAATAATTAGTGACGATGAAAACGTTCGAAGGCTCCACACATGCACCAATGAATGGATTGAGGTTATCATGACGAATTTCACGCATCTAGAAGAGACAATACATGTAGAGAATATATACATATATATATATATATATATATATATATATATATATATATATACTATAAACGACAGTATATACATATATATATACATATATAACATACATACAAGACAGTATATACATATATATATACATATATAACATACATACAAGACAGTATATGGTTTGAACGTTTTGATTGGATACGACACTAAAACGACAACACGAAAATGGAACCAAACATTCGAAAACAAAGTAAGAAATAAACATGAGGCTTAGTTTCTGTTCACAATCTTAAATAAAATTGAAAACGGAAAATCATCCTAGAAAAAGAGAATTTAACTCCCTGAAGAAGTATCCTGGCTCGAAACGTGAGAATTTTCGAGACTCGGTCTGGGCAATTTTTTTCCAAACCTTTTCGAGTTTTCATTGATTCTTTAATGTTGCCTACATTACGTATAATCTTTGGTCACTGTCAAGAATGTCTTACCAGATTAAGTTCCTTAAGCACTGCCCTTGTCAGATCTACATTCTTCTTTGACAGTTTCTTGATGGCCACTAAGTTGCCCTGACAAGAGAAGCACACGTTGATCACATTTCAGAACAACCGCGACCTCGCTTCAAATAAAACACACTTTGACCAAATACATAAATTGTCGCAGGGGCGGATCTAAATGTGGACACGTGAGACCTGCGTTCCCACTTCTCACGCAGGCTGAGATGTGATCTGAAATCGTCTGACACATGATTTACAAAACAACTGTTCTCTATCTGTACAGAAGAATTTAGAGCTTTGTTGACATCTACACGAAGCAAGAGTTTGCAAAAGAGGGCTTATAAGCTGGGATCGGTTGCATAAGAAAGTGATTAACTCTGATCGTAATTGCTATTCCATTTTAGCCAATCAGGATCAGTGTATGAAAATTTAACTATATTTCAATAACCCGACGGGTGATTAATACATGATGAACAGTCTTATACAATCGGGTTCTGGCTTGTAGGTTTTGGACTAGTGGACTAATTTCGGCCTACATTTAGGGAAATCGGCATACTGCCTCCACCAGAGACTGACAGTCAGGACTGGCTAGCCTCCTTTCGAAAAACCTTTACTATGCCACTTTTTTTGCGAATGAGTCCCCTAAGTGTCTACCTAAGTAACCGTCTATGTACTGAAACGGGTTAAACCCCTACCAACCCAAAAAAATCTCTTCATAAAACTGAGCAGGGCGACCCAATTGCATGCGATTGCTCGAAGAGCGAGCTCCAAATAACTTTTACCTAACGCAGCATTACTATTTGGAGAAGTAGCGGTAAGGTCAAGTCTAGGCTACGGATTTGGCGTACTTTGCATATGTATTATAATGAGGCCCGATCTTAGCAGGAAACGAAATTGGGGAAGCATTTAAAAATAATTTAGACACCTTAAATACTCCAACCGTTGTAAATTTCACCGTCTGCTCGTCATCACAGTCCTCGAGAAGATTGTCTGTCTGATGGTAATCTCTCTGAAAATCAGTCCAAATGGAGACACAAGTCAGCACAACAAATATACTCATTTTGCCCTAACTGCTGCTTATAAAACATTTGAAGAATTAACTCTCGATATGCTTGTTCTTTGCAAAATATTTCTTCATTTTTACACGAAGACGTTGTTACACATGCGACATTTGTTGTGTTAAATTTTTTTTATTAAAATAGCCTCAATATCGATATAATGAAGAGCTCCACTGAAATGGTGGATGGTTCCCAAAAGAGAAACTTTCATGTTACCTTTCCTGTGTCAGTCGAGTTAGAATGTGTATCTTGCATGAACGACCCAATAACCTACGAAACACACAGGTATAAATCAACGTGGTCTTTCCAAGCACATCCAGTCTTTACGAACTACCAACATCTTCACACAACATCTTCACACAACATACTAATCCTAGTCACCCCGTTAGTAACGTATATCAAATTCAAACAACACTTCGTACAAAGGCAAAGTCTTTACCGTCTTCAGTCCGGATAGGTTATGTATTATTTTACGGCAGGTAACGGAGGACGACGGTTTTTTCGCCGGCGGGTGAGGTTTAGACTGGTAAGATTTAAGCCCACCTCAGTTGACCCTTTCTTATCCGGATAAAGTCACTTCATTCTGGATTACGCCAAATGAATTTACTCCTCTGACGAATACCTCGGGAGAGGGAAGAGTTAAAAAAACCCTCAAACGAATGTCGAACAAAGTGTGTCTAACATCTCATTTTGATAACATTATAGTGGCTACCACATAGGCAGCGCGTGTCGGGCCAGCACCTTAGCTCGCAATCCGAGTCTCGGTAGCTCAACAGATAGTGTGTCTCAGTGGTCATCAAAAGGTTGTGGACTCGATTCTTGTCTGTGCTTCAGAAATTGTTTTTCTGAGGAATGAACCCGTCGAACGTTCACATATTTTTCAGTTACAGCTGTGTTCCGAGACGATGATCTTTGCAAGCTTGCAGCAACTCTGTTATGACACAGTTATAACAATATTGTAGTTTCAAAAATATAAAACAAAACATAATCCGAATAATATAATCTTGAAAACTGGAGATTCAAGTTAAAGACGATAAAGCAAATCAATATTTCGACTTTATTGCAAAGTCATCATACTACTTATTAAACTGCATCAAACATTAAAGGTTGGGACACACGAGGTGTGAAGCCATGGAGACATGTCGCGGGGACTTGTTTTTCTTGATTGACGAATTTTAATTAAGGATTACACATGGGACGGAGAGGAAGTGACTGGAGGTATTGGTGGGAACTAAATGACACTCGTTGATTGGCTGCCCGAGGACTTTATCGATGAAACTTGTCACATGAACTGTTCACAAGAATGACGTGTCACGGGGACACATATCTGTCCCTATGACTTGTTCCAGGAATTCAAATCAATTGAATTCACGCAACAAGTGTCGGGGACAAAATTTTATCTGCACGACAAAGTTTTGTACTGAGTGCACACGGTGGAATTTGTCCCTGGAGAATGCCACTGCGACATGTTTCCGGGACTTGACACCTTGTGTGTCTTAACCTTAAGACAGTAGATTTAAACTCGCCTACTTACCCCGCTTTCAATTGAAGTTTGTGAATTTCGTCTATGATCATAAGATATTTCAGCGTAATCAATTTTCCACAGTAAGCTGTGCAGCTGTTTCTCCATCCTGTACTGTCTGGTTAAAGAACAAGACAAACTCGTCACTTATTGCTAAACTATAAAACAAATGAATACTAAAATAGTGTCTCGCTCCTTCCTTCTCGCACAAACTTTTTCAAACATCCTAGAAATTTTCAAGCTAGGTGCAAGTTCCTTTGAACATTTTCAAGCATTTAATCGTAAAAATTCCTGTTTTAAAGTGAGTAAAGCACGTCGGGTGGAGCTCCAGCCCTCGTAATATTAATCACCATCCCCACTACCATCACAACTACCATTACCATCACCATCACTGCTGCCATTACTATCGATGTCACCGTCATCGCCATTACAATCAATATCACCATATTATCATTATCACTATCACAATCATCACCATTACTGCTGTCATCGTCACCTTCATCACCATCATCACAGTCAACAACACCATCGCCATTAAACATCATTACCACCACATCACCACGATCACCAGCACCACAGTCATCGTCATCACCATCATCACAGTGAACGTCACCATCACGATCACCATAACTACCATCATGCCACCATGCCATGATCACCAGCACCACAGTCATCGTCATCACCATCATCACCATTCTTATTTTACCACGAAACCCAACCAAGGTCAAAACAAAGTTCTTTTCCCAACAGCCGTGTATTTATCACTTCCTCACCGTGACGAGTGACAAGTAAGTACTAGTGACATATCTGAGCGATGTTTTTAAGTACAAATAATAAGGAAGGAATGGTTCATCGTTTGGAATGCTCCACTGAATTATGGAGGTACGTGGGAAATTGAGAGACAAAAAAAAAAGTATAGAAGCTGCTCGAAGCTACTGCCTCGAGCAATGGAGGAATTAAATTATGATTTAATTGAATTAAATTGTGGAATTTAACACGAATATCTTCAATGTATCGGTATACCGTCCACTCGTAAAGACCAAAAATCGCGGTCTGAAGAGCGCCGAACATGTCCCTGTACGAATTAGGTTTGTATTAAACTTTAAACAGCTCATCCTTATATATAGATTACCTGTAAATATTAAACAGCAATAAGAAGAGAAGAACGACAAGTACTGTAGACACACTAATAACGATCTTCGTTATGTCTAGAATAAAAAACACACCCAAGTAAGTGAGAAAGGAGTAATTCCTTCATTGTCATGGAAATTTATGGGTGCATGTTACCAAGGATAGCGTCGGTACTGACGGAAGTCTTTGTGTATGTTTCAATGTCAATATCACTGTCAACGTTAATGTCAGTGTCACTGTTAGTGTCAGTGTGTCAGTGTCAGCGTCATGGTGTCAGTGTCAGCGTGCCGGTGTCAGAGTGCCAGTGTCAGTGTTACAGTTCATGTCACTGTTAGTATCAGTTTTACTGTCAGTGTCAGTGTCAATGCCAGTGTTACAGTTAATTTCACTGTTAGTGTCAGTGTCATAGTCCGTGTTAACACCAATGTCAACAATTTTTCAAAGAGATTCCCTTATACAACACCAACTTTCGTGGTGAGCCGGGTTACCACGTTATGAACTGAAAGTCCTGAACGTACTGTTTGATTCATTTTTCTCCATACACAGCTCGTTTCGAAATCCACATCGTGGCCTATCTAGCGGGACCTTCTCTCCTCTATTAGCCCATTTTTTCACGTAGTCCTTTGTTTGTACATACACTTGCTGACCACCACTTGAATTTACGTCTGGCCAGAAAGCAGCCAACCGAGCCATGACTGCAAAAATATAACCAAAGCGTCAGGGGTATGTTATTAATGCTTGCGAGGGATGACTCTAGTCACCAAACGCAGAATAAAAATCAATATTTAACAATCAGTCCGTAGCCAGAAATTTTGTAAGTGTGGGGGGCAGCAGAAATTTGAGAGAAATGTGTCAACAACACATTCGTAATGTACCGACAGACGTAGGTAAGAAAAAATCAACCAGAGCATTTTCGTGATGGTAAAAGTAAAACTGTCAGCAAAATTCGGACGAAACATATCATGTTCGTCCGTAGAAACAGCATTCCTTGCATTATACACTATTAACACACTTAAATTTAGAAGCCGCGAAAAGTAAAAAAAAAAACCCGAAATACTGCGTCGAACAATTTACTACTACTGCTATAATTATTATTATTATTACAACTTGCACACCACCCAACTAAGGACAATAGAAGGGGTCTCAGCCTGCTACGGGAGTCTTGGTCTGCCCGAAAAGTGGGAGAGGGGGGAACTGCCCCCTTGCCTCTTCCCTGTATACGCTATAGCTGTGGATTTACTCTAAGAACTCAGAAAAGACAAATGTAACTTACTTTTGCAAGGTTTTTCAGAGTCAAATTCCTGGTCACAACTGGAGCTAGAACCGTCTTTGTATTGCTGATCTAATACTGTGTAGTTTTGCAATACAGTGGCATTTTCATCAAACATCAGGTCGAAACCAAAAATACCTTTAAAAAAATTTCAGTACGTTAGTTTAATTTGTGGCAGCCTAAACAGAGGGTAAACAGACATGAGTGCAACTAGAGGTGTGTGTGTGTGTGTGTTGGGGGGAGGGGGAGTTAGTAGTCGCAACCCTAGCCCTTTTGTGGGAAATCTTATGTGTACCCTTTTAGTGACAGCTTTTTGGCCTCATTTCCGAAAGCCACGTAAATCTACTTAACTAGAAGTGATCTAAATGGCCCCGAAGGTACCTTGATACTACCATCCGACCCCTGCCCATTGAAATTCCTGGTTGCGCCCCTGAAGAACGGAGAGAATAGAGGGGAACCAACGTGGCCAGATATACCCACTTTGTGCGTCGACCTTCCATAATTTTTATATTATTTAAGTTTCGGGGAGATATCCGACATTATGCGGTGATCACATCTGATTCTATACTATTATATTTTCGGGGAGATACAGTATCCATAATAAGTGGTGATCCTACTTAAAACTGAGTTAAGGCTGCTTCACACGGGACATGACCCACGCGACACACACGACAAAATCACACGATCAATGACGTAATTAGGGGAAACACATTCAAAAGCGAAGAAAATTGTAACAGAATTATTCACTGATCCACAACAAATCTAATTTTCCATGAATTTCCATGACCGACGTTAATTTTCCAGGTTTTCAAGACCTGGATTTTGAAATTTTGATTTCCATGACTTTCTAGGTTTTCCATGACCCGTACGACCCCTGGGTTCTCTAATTCTTACTTGCAAACGTTCGCTTCTTGAGCTTATTTATGATGTTCACTCCATCAAGCGTCTCGTTGTTAGTAATTGTCTCGTTCAAGGCAACGGCATACTGGTAAATGGCATCATACAAAAAAGCAGAGTGCATGATAGGCTAGAGGAAACAGATAAAAAGAGGTTATACGTTACAGACAAAAATGGACTAAGCTTGATCACCCTGGGATTAATGCAAGTAATTTTACCGAGTCATTTTTTCGTCGAAGATGCAAGCGAGTTTGGAGACATTTGTTCTCGCAAAACTTTTCAAAATGTGAAATCTTTAGATCAGTGGCAGATCTAGGATTTTAACGGGAGGTCCAGGAAGTGGCGGCAAGTGACAGTCCATACTTCATCACTCATAGAGGTATTCCTTTCTATTTGAACCCGGGGTGTGCTCCTCTGGGAAATTTTTAAATGTTTTTCAGTTTTGACGCGGCATTTTAGCGTTTCCCGAGAGGTGTTTGTAGAGGAATTCACAGTACTTTCTGTGAGGAACGCACTTCGCCACGCAGGATCGGCACATTTGCAATGCAAGGGGGGAAAACTCAGGCCAAGAGGGGGAGTGGCCACCCTTTTCACCGTCACCCTAAATCCTTGTGTGATGGCCATTTTCACCGTTTTGAAATCAGAAAATGTGAATGTCTCCTATACCTGTTTAGCCAGACAATAAAAAAGAGCTAAAACCAGACTTGTTTTCGAATTTTTTGCTTATCATGTTGCCCCCTCTCGTACCTCCTCATTTTGTTCTTGTCCATACTTACAACGGTCCTATTCCTCCAGAACAAACACGAACCATTTTTCCACTTTTGACAACCAATGTAAAATGAACTATTGAAATCAGGGCTACTTCGGCTCCTATCTCTGATCTCTTTCAGGAAATTCTGATATTTTTCATTCTTGATCTGACGTTTCTGTACAATTAGCAGAGAAGCAAAACTGTGCATTCGTTCTTCCAGTCGGTCGTCGCCATAATGGGTTCTGCTGAAGTACCACTTCATTGGAACCTTATCGTATCTATGATTGACATCCATTTGGAACCCAATGAAAACATATTCACCACTCTGAACCAGTCCCTCCTTGTCAGCAAAATACATGTATTCAATCAAGGACTGAAACTGCATCAACAGGATAACAACTTGCGTGAACATACACGAAGAAGAAAAATATTAGCGAAGCAAATGGTTTGAACTCGGGAGAATCAGTATGTGTTGAAGGTAGACCGGCCTTGTTAGTGTAGTCTTGAGAAAGACTGTTGGTGACTGACGTTTCGACGGCCTCAGCGCCGATCATCTACAGGTACTTCGACTATGAAGATGACCAAAAACTGAAGTTAAGCGGTCGAAGGTCAATCAATTTCGGAGCCTCAAACCTTAAATAACTGTCTGACTGTTTAATTCAGTTCACGAAGTTAAAGGGTTAAACTCCCCTCAGACTAGAAGCACACAACCTACAAAACACACACTATATAGTACTTTTGGAAATTTTATAAGCACAGTGTTCATCAGTCAACTGAATTACATTCAACTGACTAAAGCCATACTCAAATAATTATCACTTACTTCTCGCGTGCTGACGTAAGTCTTTAACAGACTCCTTCAATGTAATGTTTTTTGAGGTCGGATTCCCTTCCGTCAAATCGATGATCGGGTCCCAGGTAATCGTGATGTTTGATTTTTCGAGTCTAGGTATCAGATATTCGCGGATTTTCCGCCACGTGTCTATGTTTTCCACAACAACCGCGACTCTCTTCCACTTGAAGTGGCGGAGCAAAGCAAGGAGAGGTGGCGTTAGGTGAACATCGCTGGCAGATGTTCTGGCTACGGTCGGGTATTCTTCCTTATCTGACAATTTTCCTTCACGGCATTTCTGTCGAATCAAGTTGCAGTGGCTTGTTGAATAGTTATTAGTGACAACGAGATCAAAGATTACTGACGGCTACAGAAAACCCAGTAAGAACCACAACAGTACCCGTATTAACAGGATAACTAATCACCAGGAACGATCGACCCTGGGGATGAATAACCCTCTCTTGGATTAATGACCTTTATATAAAATTGAAGCTTATCTTAAGCTTTTTATACCTCGTTTCTTTCGTTTTTCTACTTTGTTCTCTCTTTGCTTCTGCTTTGTCCTCCCATTTATTTTTTTGTTCTCACTATCCGATGTATCAGAAACTAGGAGTTATACCCAATCCTCCTTCTCTAACCGAAGTCTAACCCTAATCCTAAACCTAGCCCTGACCCTGACCCTAACCCTGACCCTAACCCTGACCCTAACCCTGACCCTAACCTTGACCCTGACCCTACCTTTGAACCTAACCCTAACCCTTACCCTAAACCTACATCAAACTCTAATCCTACCTTAATCCTAAACTTAATCCCTAATCCAATCCCAAGTCTAAAACTAATCTCAACTTTAACCCACCCAAATCCCTCTCTTGCCCCTTCAACACCATGGTTTATCCATTTCGTGGTAACATGAGAAATTTCGATTTCTTTTTTTTCGTTTCTTTTTCCGGCTTAAGTGGGCTCAATTTGCAGCGACTTTGAGAGTGAAGTAAAATATTTAAAAACAAAGGTGAAATCGTTTGTTGTAAACTTGTGACTTGTACGGGATACGTTCGTTGAGAAGGCAATGTAATCCGGGACACTCACAATCGACAGTAAAAGGAAATCTAACGTCGTCCCTTCGCCGTCAACGTGATTCTTAGACCCAGTTTTCATGGGGGAAGGGTGACCCTCCTCAAGGGGTGACGCTTCTAGGCACGCCAAAATATAGTCCTTATTTACTTGATGTAGGGTTAAACATTCAGCCGGGGCAACTTCACGACTGGGGTGACCTTACTTCTACATGGCAACCAAGGGTTCTTCCTCGTCACAGATGTCATTTTCTTTGTTTGTTTCTGAAATCGTTTATCGCGCAGGATGGTTTGATGCTGAGGTAGTCCTCTCTTCCTTCATTACACTACTGTTTGCCCGGTATCCTCGAAAGATTTCGTCTGGCGTACATGCGCGCGAAGCCATTGCGGACAATACAGCGGAGTATATTTTGCCCACTTTTTCACACTAAAACACGACGCATCCGGGAGGTTTAACCTACTCCACGCCTTTATATAGCTTGAATAAACACAAAGATGGCCCCGTTTTTCGGGTTACCCGAGCATGGTGGTAGATTCACCCTAGCACTCATGTAAACGAAACGCGGAAAGATGGTAGACTAAGGCAATCTTCCTAGTAGGGTGACCCTTGTGGCAGGGTTACTCTACCTCCATGTATACACAACTCTAACCGGTCCAACAGAGGACTCTGTCCGGACACAAGTAAAAAAACATCATCGCGAGTTGTGATAAGCAAGAAAAATTCCACAGTTTTTAACTTACGTATGACATCATTGTTTTATTAAAGGCCGCGGCAATGCGACCAGCGCTTAAACAATAACATCCAGGTCCAAAGAACGCATCCACTCCATGATTCAGTTGCCAGATTTGTTGACGAAGCGCTACGAGTTCGTTACATTCAGTTTTGTTAAAAAGGTAGTTTAAGTTCACACCCGGCAGCAAGCCGTCTTTCTTCACCTGCTCCAACGCAATAGGGACCGCTGCCGCGTAAGCTTTGGCAGTGTAGTCCCCAGTCAAAGCCTCATGAAAAGGAAGAAGAAGGCCGATGGTATGATTTCTTTCGGCATCGAGTCTGCACGTTAAGGACAGAAATAAAGCGTAGACCACGACAATACGCACGAGACTGTTTGCAAAACACATAGATGGCCTTTTTGATCTTGTAACAGCAAATCAAATGATTACGAGGAAAACAGTAGGACTTGTTACAGCCTTGGCCATCATTTAGTGGCAGCTACACGCTTCCTTGCTATAAGCCTGGGTATCTTGTAAATACTCACACTGCACTCTAAAATGAAGGAATAAATCGGGATGTTTCAGTAAGATTTCTTTACAATACTAAAAATGAGAAAATTTTTTTTAATGTTTATCTGGGTGTAGAATGCTGGGGGGGGGGCACTTTTTTGACTTTCTTTCATTTCTTTCATTGGGTTCTAGTAGGTATCTTTATTTATACTGGATAACCCTATCAGCTAGCCAAGCTGTTCTCCCTAGAGGTTCAGTACGGGCCACCCCTCATGGGTCCAAGTGTTACTATAGGAGGAAACCGGAGTATCCAGAGAAAACCTGCGATGTTTGGTAGAGTCAAACTGGACAACACTCTTCTCACATGTGACCGAGGTAACTTTAATCAGATAACTGCATGGAGCTGGAATCTAACCCTAGTCACAGCGGTGAGAGACACGTGAATCCGCATTGTTTGATTATTAATTTACTCTTTTTTAAAAATATCGACATACGCACACACATATATGTATACATATAAACCCCACGAAATTTAGTGGAGTGGTCTCAACCGTAGCCAGCACATTAAATCATCGGAATGGCCCTACTTATAGACTAAGCAGCAATAACCTTGACTATGAACTTCCAAAACCAGACAGAAGTGTAATAAAGGAAGACATAAGTTATTCACCTCACACGTTATGAAACTATCTGAGAAAATGATATAAAGAGAGGGAAGTTTCTGTACAAGAATTCAACACAATTCTCTCAGGTGATGTACAGTCAGGTAGAAGTTAGAGAACATTTTATATCGGATTATATGTAAATGTATACGTAAATGTATACGTATATGTATATGTGCATCTATATGTATATATATATATATGTATATATATAGACACGTTTAAATTCGTATGGTTTATATGTACAATAATTCTAGGTTCTGGGAAACGGTCTCCTGAAAAGCAGCAGCCCACCAGCGCTAAAGGGTTACCAATTTTAAATAAGTTTAAATAATAACTAAATAAATAAAGGAAAGTAAATACATACATACATATGTAAATAAATGAAATAAATAAAAGTGCGATCTTTGCAATGGCAATAACCGCGCCCGATTCGAGTAGACTCGCAATATTTAGTGGTTCGTTACATCTCTGCGATACAGTACGTCGAAGAAACGACGCTTCTTATTCGAACACTCTCCCTTGAATTGTTTGCAAAATTTTGATAATTTGGGAAGTCGTTAAAGTGTTTGAGATAATTCTTTTGTTTAAAAAAAAAAAGCCCAAAGTACGGAAATCCTATTGAAACCAGGTGTCATAAAAAGACAGCTGAAAATTAATTAAAATCAATAATAAATAACCGGTCAATGCTGTGATTGGCAAATAAATCAGGGGTGGTGCAGAGAGAATGCAAACATGCCAAGATAATACTAAAAACTTAGCTGTAAGCATTAGCGAGAGGATTACACCGAATCTTGTGTACCACAAAAATGAGAAAACGACATAGCAACGCAAACAAATCTAAGAGGTAAGTGTTACAGTTGAAAATATTGCACTCAACAAACTACATGATACAAATGCAAAACGAATTACTCGGTCAGACTAGATTCCGTCATCAAATGAGCCAAGTTTAATTATTTTACCGAAATCCTTGTCAGGATTGATGTCGTCTTTGGAACAGAGATAAGGCCTTCAGAAAGACGTCTGTTTTGCTAAAAAAAAAATAAGCCGCTTCCGGGTAAGACGTCTCCCCGATTTCACTAATTTCATCTACAAGGTTCGCCTTCATTAGTGAAGAAAATTCATTCAATGAAAAAGATCAAAAAATCATTATGAAAAATTCTTCGTCTCAGCAAACATTACGGAATTCTCCCGCAAATCAATGACGTTTAAATTTAAAACCTGATGTTAAACTGGCACTATTTTTTCAGTGACATAGTAAACAAACTCGACTTAGCAATATGGAGAACTTCACTCGAAGTTAAGATGCAAAATTTAGCATACTACGAATGTACATTGTGGAGGATTCTGCCAAGGTTATGGTAAATGTTCATTTTTCCATTGTGTTCTTTATATACAAGTGACAAAAATCCCCAAAACTCCCAACAGCACACATCAATCCGTTTACTTTTTCTGCAATGTAAGAGGTGGACGTTTCAATATCCTCATTTATTTAATACGTCATATTGCCAAGTCATAACAAACCATTGTCAGTCCTGAATGATAAAAATAGTTTAACCCGGTTTGAAAGGGACGCGGAAATAATCATTTAAAAACACAACAAAACAAAAAGCTTTTTTAACAACCACGAAATTCAAACTGGGTTTAGAGATTTATCCAAAGCCTCTGGCATAGTTTGTTGCATCGACAGACCTCCAGAAAACATTAATTTTTATCGCTTTCCATTGATGAATTGTTAATTGATTTGAAAGAGTATTTTCAATATTTTGTAATACAAATTAGACTGTTTAGACTCGAACTATTCCTGAACATGCTACGTTCAAAGCACAGCTTCAGGAACGATCGCAGTGCAGGCGATTAGAGCCTTTTCTTTCAGGGGTATAATTCCATAGAATAAGATTAAAGCGATGTTTATTGTAAGCGGTTTAACTCTTATTTATCCACGCAGCTGTTTGTGGCTTTTCTCTATTAATGTAGGCCGTGTCGGAAGTGAAAAGATATGACTCCAGACATACTTGACATGAGAGTTGCCTACGGATGCGGTATGTTAATTGTTAAACTTCTTTTTTTTCTAAACACTATAACCATAGTTTTCGAGAGTTGTGCAACGAAAACTGGGTTTTCTAGAAGCATCGACAGCCGGTGGCAACAATGGCTAGTTGGAGGTTTCGAAACGACTGAGAGTGGTTGAGGAAAACCCCGTGAGTTCCTTTCACAGAACTGTGTTTGCCCGGTAAGGGAGTTCCGATCCCTCAACCACCGACATCAATATCTCCTCTCTTTTAAGTTTTTTTAAAAACTATTTGCCCGAAGAGGGGGCTCCGACCTCTCAATCGTCTACATCAATATCTTCCCCTTCTTCAAGTCTTTGACAACCGTGCAAAAATCACAACGCCTGCGAAAATCTTCTTAACTTTGCTCGAACCGAGAATTAATAGACCTCAGAATCAGATAGGAGCGGGTTACTTATTCTATAATTTAATTACTATCACCGTATTTGAAAATAATAAAAATATTAATAATAATAATAATATAATAACAATATAATAACAATAATAATCATAACGAAAATTTTCACACTCTTCAGAAAGCTTGTTTGCTGGGAACAGCAAGAACACTTCTAAAGGTGCTGGACACCTGAGATTTAGTAGAAATCTTAGTATTTAGTAAGGCCCAGCTACAGTAACGAAAGCTGAGGGACAACATAACAATAATAATAACGACATGTTTGTGAAAGTTGATCATCCAGGTTAGTGTAGTCTTGAGAAAGACTGTTGGTGGAAGTGACTGACGTTTCGACAGCCTTGGCGGCGGTCATCTTTTTGACTCTGAAGATGACCGCCGCCAAGGTTGTCGAAACGTCAGTCACTTCCACCAACAGTCTTTCTCAAGACTACACTAACCTGGACGATCAACTTCCACAAACATGTCACGATTCTCCCAGGTTCAAACCATTTACTTTAATAATAATAACAATAACGAAAATAATGATGTTCGAACCTTTTAAAAAGGATTTTGTGGTTATTCATGACTGCAACTTTTTTGAAAACGCTACATCTGGCACTGACCTACCTAACTGATGCTTGGGTGGGTGCCACTGTTCAGGTTAAGACCCCTCACCACTGCCTTTATTGGATGGTGTAAACTTGGAATGATAAAAACCTTCACCCTCCCAAAAAAAAAAGAGTCCCATTAGTATCAATTACCTCCATGAACAATCTGACTTGGGTTTGTTTTAATATTCTAGACATTCCCCACAAGGCAAACAAAAGTTCTCAATCTGGAGTGGCAGTCACCTTGACTTTCTATTTTTTGAGACTTAGCGTGAAAGACAACTGGTTCCACTTTAAAATGGCAGAATTAGAAACACACTGGTTTGTTATTGACCTTTGTCTAACCACAACTATCTGCTCTTAAGGAAAAAATCTACCTATGAAGAAAAAAAGGTAGAATATTCTGGCCTACAGGAATGGTTTGTTTCTGTTAGAGTTTTAATCACATTAGGGGAACTAATTTTACTGCTTATACAGTTTTGGGTAAATTACTGAAAAGCAGTTGAGCACAATATTTCTCACACCTGCAGACAGCTGTGAAGACCTGTTGTGTTTCTATGAGCATGAACATTAAATATTTCTGCCTTTTTCTTGCTTTAAAGAGCAACATTTACACTCCTCGTCCAACAGGTACGTTCCAAGTCAGACGTGAGTAGAATCATATTTAATCTGAGCTCTTGATCCTTGATACATCAAAATCTTTGCAGGTAATGTCAGTAATGATCCTGAAATGTTACCTTACCACATCTGTCAAGGTTCTTTAAATTCTCTTTTCCCTTGTGAGATATTGTTAATTTTGTTTGATGCAGGTACATGTAATTCTAAGATTATCACCTCAGTTTAAGTATCAGATCCAGGTAAAATTTATATACTGCACAAGACTATCATGTTTTATGCAACAAAAAAGTAGTACTTCAAAAATATCACAATTCAGAGCACCAGCTTTGCAAATGAATGTCAAGCTGTTAAAACAACTATTGAGCTTTTTTCCTCGAGGAAAAAATCCTAACAATCAACAATGACAGAAACACTAAGTTTATAGCTGAAAATTTGTTTGCTGTGTGTGGTATAGGTAACTTTGTAGCAGCAAACTTCCCACTGCTTGCAGTAAATTCAATACACAAGAAAAGTCTCAACACTCCAGTCCATGGTAAGATTCAAAGGAAGATAGACACAAATCTCAATTTCCTATGTTTTTGTTTTTTTTGCTATTTCTGCAGGGTTTTCCAGTTTTTTATTAACAAGCATGTCATTGTATCAGGATTCCATGTGAAGAATATAAGTGTTCTGAATATATAACAACAATAATTACCATTACATCTGACATTGCATAAGCCTGACATGACAAGAAAAATAGGTGCCTGATTGGCAGTTTCAAATTGGATGCAAAATTATCTTAACATAAACTTCTTCTTTGATTTGCTTGGTTCTATCAGTTTGTATTGGCAATATAGTTTATATATATGTATATATGTATATAATGTATATATGTATATAATGTATATATGTATATAATGTATATATGTATATAATGTATATATGTATATATGTATATAATGTATATATGTATATAATGTATATAATGTATATATGTATAATGTTCTTTATGTACATCCTCTCAAGCTATTCTACTTAGAAAAACTTTCTGAGTCCCAGATGGGAATGGAACCTGTAACCTTGCGATCACCGTTAACACGTTCTAACCATTGAGCTACATGGAATCAGATGATGAGTGAAGGTCACATTTATAAATATAATTGATTAGCACTAAAATAAATGGATGACATGTTGAGATTTGCAGACTGGCAGTACATATGTTTACCATCAATATGAACCAGTACATAAATGTAACCTTAGTTCACCATCTGAGTCTATGCAGCTCAATGGTTAGAGCATCTCACCGGCGATCAGAAGATTACGGCTATGATTTCTGTCAGGGACTCAGAAAGTTTTTTTGAGTAGAATAGCTTGAGAGCATCCATATAAAGAACACCATATAACTACCAAGCTACTGCATTTAATAACATCATATATATGTGTATATGTATATAATGTATGTATGTACACAGTGGAACCTTGCTATAACATGGTATATGGGGTCCATCGTAAATGACCGTGTTATAGCTGAAGCGCATTATATCAAAATGTATCGAAAATAAGGATTTGGCATGGGGAAATGGTGCAAGTTGCAGGAAAGTATAAAACATGAAGACATTGTCATTGACATGACAAGCATCAAAGCTGTAAAAAATAACACAAACATGTGGTAATTGTAAGTTTGATATTGTTTTAATACTTTTAAGAAGTATTAAAGAAGTCTGC
The DNA here is from genome assembly GCA_030142905.1 of Heliopora coerulea. NCBI lineage: Eukaryota > Metazoa > Cnidaria > Anthozoa > Scleralcyonacea > Helioporidae > Heliopora > Heliopora coerulea. The sequence goes on along the minus strand of JASJOG010000007.1, from coordinate 817,138 downwards.
ATGTTTTCTGAGCTTAGGTTTTTGCATGATGCAACAAATTGCAGAGCTGAAAAACAGCTGATTAGAATTTCTTATTTTGACCGCTAAAAAGTGGTTGCTGGTTGCGTTAGACAGGTAGTCGTTCACGGCAGGTATATTTTAACTACAAATTGTCTGTGCCAGAAAAACTGGTTGTATATAACAGGTGGTCATAAAAAGGGGGGTTGTAAAACTCAGGTTCTACTGTATATATGTGAGTGAACAGTGAATGTTTGTGCAAGCTGTGCTATAGAACCAAGAGATATGAAGCCAATGCAACATGGCTACAACACCTATCTTGTGCCAAGCAAAGGGGACCACTTCCCATTCGTTTAGTACTTCTGTCTTGTGCCTAAAAGTCTGACACTGATCCAATTTTTTAAAAACTGTTAAGCCTGGTGTCCATATAATCATTATGATTGCTATAGTCCTTATGACTTGTGTGATCATTTGTGCTACTTAAAAAATAACCTTAGTAATCATAAAGATAATACAGAAACTGAGCTTACACCAATCCAAGGGAATTCAACAATCACTGAAACTGTTCAGATTGTTTAAAAAAAAATAACCACAGTAATGACACTTACCACAGGGAGGTCATGCTTACAGTGATCTAAAGAATTTCAAAAACAATAGTGATCATGACTGCTGAGTTGGAACAATTCATTTTTTTTTTCGCTTACTAAAGATAAATTTCCTAACTTTCTTCACTATAAAGCATATTAGAAGGTTCATTTTAGAAGACATCTAAAAAACTTGTAGTACATGCTTTATCAAATCTAAAATACTCAGCTATCGTTTCATGTTTTAAATCTCAATAAAGCTGTCAATTTTTAAATATTACATAAATATATACAGGGGGTGGACAAAAAAAAGTAGCCCCTCTAAAAAAAACGGTTTTTTATTTGAACACCTACCAAAGTGACAGAAAATGTAGAAACCACTTTGTTTTAGCAGAGACTGGTCAATATTTTATTAAATTTGAACTTACACAATAGATATAAATACTAAAATAAGAAGAAATACAAACTTTTGTCGATTTTAATATCAGGTCGTGTTGTTTTCGAAAGTTAGGTAATATTATGTACCTTTGAATGTCTTGAGCATACCCGCTTTAGCCCTAACGTTCTTGCAAAAAATCAATCTGAATCATCGTCCCACAATATTTGAATGGTTTTCATACATACTAAAGTTTTACTGGGCACATTCATTAGTCCTATTTGGATGCACTGGAAAGGGAGTATTGGTAAAGAAGAGGAAATGGCTAAAAAGACAAGAAAAGAGACCCAGAAAGGAGACCACAGGCCAAGACTGGAAGAAATCATGAACTTCTTACAATGCTCAAGGCTGGAGTTTGTGCTCGTCAGATTTCACGGGAATATAACCTGAGTTACTCAGGAGCAAAGAAACTTTGCGCAAAGTTGAAGTTGAGTGGAAGTTGTGGACGCAGTCCTGGCTCTGGTCGAAACGTAAAACTAGTGAGCGAAGTGATCGTTTCATTGTTAAATGTTCAAAAGCAGGAACGCCGACAAAAAAAGAAATGGCATTTCAACTCAAAGCTCAGACAGGAGACAAAGTAAGCTACAAACCTATTCAGCGCCGTCTCAAAGAAAAAGGCTTGGCATGGAGAAAAAATCTAAGAAGCCTTATGTTAGTGAGAAGAATCGTTTGTTACGTTTATCCTTCGCCCGTGAGCATGTTGGTTGGAGCGAGGATCAATGGAAACGAGTTGTATGGAGCGATGAGTCGCCATTTTGTCTTCAAAACCAACACACTCAATATGTGTAGAGAACTAAAGGTGAAAGGATGTCAAATCGCTCAATCCTGGGAACAGTGAAACATGAAAAATCCATTAATGTCTTGGGATGTTTTTCGTGGAATGGCGTTGGTGATTTACATCGTGTCAAGGGAAAAATGACTGGAGAAGTATACAGGAAAATCTTGATACATCATCTTGTCCCATCCGCCAATCGGTTATGTCCTGATGGTTTTGTATTCCAATACAACAACAACAACACACGAGTGGGGTGGTTTCAAAATATCTTAAAAATAAGAAGCTTGATGTCATGCAATAGCCAGCTCAATCGCCAGATTTAAACCCCATTGAAAATTTATGGGCTGAATTGAATCGTTTGACAAAAAATAGAAACCCAAAGAATGAAGATGAGCTTTTCGAAATACTTAAAAGTGGATGGAATGAGATAGCTGACGAATACTTGCATAAGCTTGTCGAAAGCATGCCTAGTCGATGCAAAGCTGTCATAAAATCCAAGGGAATGCCAATAAAGTACTGAAAGATTTTAGGCATAAACTGTACTGATGATAACAGTAGCATGATAAATGTACGAATGTGATATTATTTTGAGTTGAAAACGTGTTTATTAAGCAAAAAGTTTGTTAGTAATGCCGAACAACAACAATGGCATAACATTTAAAATATTCATATTCTTTAATAATATTTTTATTTCTTATTACATTTGTTGTAAAAATCAAATTTGAGGATCATAAATCGTAAGTGTTTAATTTATTCTTCAACTGTATAGTTTTTGCATTTCTTCACATCTTCTGCAAGCTTGTGAAGTTTATATCCCAAAAGCAGTGTTTTTATATGGGGGGCCACTTTTTTTTGTCCACCCCCTGTACATATACATAAACATTATCACCTTCCTTCAAATGCTTTATTATAGGTTGACAAATTGGTGAAGGAAATATTGAGTGGCCATAATCCTCCACTTTCTAAGACCTAACTGGGACCTGTTGCAAAAATGCAACTTTAGCCTTCCGGATGGGAATTGAACCCAGGACACTGCAAATCTAGTGCAATGCTCTGCCAACTGAGCTACAGAGGCCGTTGCTGAGAGCATGGTCACCAGTTCATTATTTTATAAGGTGGGCACCCCGATTTAGTGAAGAAAATATTCAGAAACATTTCACATGGATGCAATCTTCAGGCAAACTGAAGATCGCATCCGCATGAAACTCGGAGTAGGAACCATAATCTTTTAACATATATATAATATATATCTTTTAATATATATATATATATGTATAATAATATATATATATATATATATATATATATATATATATATATATATATATAATCTCACACTATTAGTTCTTATACAGAAGCTTTACAGAGATATAGTCTGTGTTGATATGGAAGAAGCTAGCATTTTGAAATATCATATGAAATACCATCATCCCATGGCCTCCTCCTGGCTTGGCCTTGTAGCTCAGTTTGCAGAGTGTCGGACTAGTAAACCTAAGGTCGTGGGTTCAAATCACAGCTGTGGTCCAGTAGAGTTTTTCTCTACTTACCCAGTATGGGTTTGATTCACTTGGAAGTTGCATATATCCATATATATGTCTATATATATATATATAAAGTCATTAAAAGTCCTTTTGACATAAAGTTAAAAATCATAAATCATCAATACAGACTTTATTAAAAAAAAAGAAACAATAAAGTTTGTACTGATGATTTATATCTAATATTTAAAAACCAAACAGGAGTGCTTTATCAGGATTTAAAACACAAGGCAATAGCCAAGTGTTTTAGACCTGATAAAGCACAAACTGCAAGTTTTTCAAATGTCTTATGAAATTCACCACCTGATGTGCTAATTCCTGAAGAAAGTTTGGAAATTTATCTTTCAAAAGCTGGAAAAAATTGAACTTCTTCTTCACATATAAAGGCACATGTATCTTTATCACATATGTAGATCAGACATGCTTATGATTTTCTTTTGTCTTTTCCTTATGAATTTTTAATGAATTTTATCAAAAACCTCCTTGTCCCAAGTTTCAAAACCATTTATAGCTGCCAAGATAAAACTTTTAAAAATCTTATAAAACTTTATTTCAATGTTTCAGGGCACTGCCCCTTTGTCAAGAATAAGAACTATAATGCTATGTATATAAGGAGCATCTTCTATCTTGTAGTTCGTATTCTTGACAAAGGGGCAGCGCCCCGAAACGTTGAAATAAAGTTTTAAAAGGTTTTTAAAAGTTTTATCATGGCAGCTATATATATATATATATATATATTTATAAAATTCATTAAAAATTCATAAGGAAAAGACAAAAGAAAATCATATATACATATATGTGATTATGTATATGTATGTATATATACAGACACATATACACACAGCTGTTTCCAAAACACAAATACACTTGCTGCATATTCACAAATATTAAAAACAATTGTGAAGTCCAAAACCATCATGAAATGGTACCCATACGATCACAATACTTCAACTTAGATTCACATCAGGATTTTTAACAGAATAAAGTTGAAAAAAATAAACCAAAAATTGTCACCTAGGAACTTTACATCCAAGTAAATGCAAGAAAGATATAGAAACCACTGTAATATTTTGACTCTATATCAAGTTCATGACCCAACCTTATTGCTGACTAAATTTTCTTGTTAAGGAATACACATATGAAATAAAAGAGAAATGTACAATTCTTCAGATATTTTCTGTGGAAAGGTTCTTTTGACACTTGACTAAGTTTGGCGTTTAATTATTTGAACATCTGTACGAAAATCCGACCCACGCTAAGCACGCTTTTTGCTTGCTACATAGAATTACATCTGGCCAGATCTTGAAATCACGAACATCAAACACCACTTACTCAGCCACGAACATGGATATTTAATGAGAAAATACCTAGGAACTGATAAAGACGTGATTCGCACTTCATGTCCTTCAAAAACACCGTCTCAGGAAACTTTGTCCTACTATAAACACAGGAACCGTGATCAGGTGTAAACTAACTAAACACATCAAAAAAAAAAAAGTTTCTCTCAAGAATCAGGAAGAAACATCTCTCAGATAAGGAACGTGCAACGGTGCTGGATCTTTGCCCAATTTGACACTCAAGTCGCTCCATATTAAACGACACAGGGAAAAAATAATCAAGCCTTGACCTTAGCCGTTTCACGTCCCTGTTTGGCTCGGATATGGTTCCTTGGTTGTGTTTTCTTTTCTTTTTTGTTTTGTTTTTATTATTCAAGTATTCTGGCTGCAAGCCTTTCAACCCAGTTCTCTCACGTTTCTATTTTGAACTGGTATTTATTCCATAGCCTGCTCAAACAAGAGCTATCACCAAGAGTGATTGTGAAACGAAGTACGGCAATACTTTTAGAACTCCGATGCCCAAGGAAGAGAAACTAGGTGCTTACTAAAGCATCGTCCATTACGTGTAGGCGACGAGGGTCGAATTTGACCTAAACAAACCTTTTGCACAAGCCTTTCGTTCAGTGGCGATCAAGAACACTAATTTATCGTATCTCTCTTCTTTGATCGTCGATAACGAAACAAAACTCTTCTCAACAGGGGTTTTCTTAATTTACGAACTGTACCAAGTGTTGCGATCTTGTTAGTTGGTTTAACACTACGCACGGCTAGGAGACGAAAAGTCTCGTTTGAAACGGATCGCTTTAAAATTGCATCGTTAGGTTCACGAAAGGATACCACAAAGACTTACGGACTTCGCAAGCACTCATTCTGCATGAAGAAAAGTTTGTATAAGGAATGTGACCAGCTACTTACGAACGGGTTGTGTGAGTGAGTTAAAAAAAATGGTTTTAAGTGGCATGGCGAGACGAAGACACGAGTACATAAACGAAGTGAAAACATTTCGCAGTTTTATCTCTCAAACACTTTGCTACGGTAGCATTTACACGGAATAGGGTAATCTGGTTTTTAAAATCGAAAAATTTTACGTAGAGGTTGATGTTAACCGTCAAATTAGCCCCACATTGGTAATAACCATTGTAAATACGTAGAGAGAAGGTTTGGTTGTGACTCAGCTGACGATTGTTTATCACGGATGATAGCAAGCTGAACTTCGTGCTTTATTTTTTATCAGTTAGTTACAAAGAAATTAAATACAACGAACCTTTCAAGAATGTTGGCAAGATCTGTGAAGAGCTTGATGCTTTTGAAGATCGTACTTTAGCTCAGCCACTTCAAAGATTCTCCAGAGTGAACTTGAGAGCTGCTACAACCCAGCTAGAAACTGCGATTTTTCAGCGAATATTAACACCACTAGAATTCCTTTTGGTGTGAATAAAGAAGCCTTCATATGCAACAGCACCAGCAAATATCCTCCAGAAGTTTGGTTTTCTTTACCTGATAGGAAACCCCTCATTCATTCAAGTATTTCAAGACGACATGAACTCGCAAATTTTGAAACACCACCAAACAGCTTATGCACATGCGCATTCACGCTTCGCTCCATGTAACCCGAGGAGTTTCATTCGTTTTGCCGAAGGTGAACCGGAACAAAACGATGGTCAGCAAAAGCATTGTCGAGAAAATTTTGACCTTTTTAAAGAGTTTAAGGAAATGATTTTTTAAAAAATTTCTAACGAGTTCAAGAATTTTTCTTAAAAGCTTTATTTTTCAAAATATCGTGGTATGAGATAACAAAATCAAGGCAATTCTTTCGAATAATGAACAAAACACAATAAACTGCTGTCACTAATATGATGACTAAGTTTGTTCAGTCTTATTCTGTCTTATCGTCAGCTTAACACTTCAACTAAATACTACATGTCAGTGGTTGAAAATTCCTTCTTAATAATTTCGTGAGCTTGACTGTTGGACTCCTGACAGCTGGAGGCCTGGGTCGAGCAGTCACATGCACCTACAGTAATTCCAAAAGCATTTTTACGAATTAAAGAATATTTCATTTAAATTAATCGAGTTTGACAATTTTAGTTTCCCAAATGATGAGGATTACAGAAAAAATGCATTTTATATTACTTACATCTCTGCAGGACATTATTTACCCATAAAAAAAGGCTCCATCAATTTTAAGGAACTTCTGCCCAACCCAAGAAATTTTTATCCCAGAATTTCAGGAATACATAGCAACAGGAAGAGCGAGCAAGATTGTCGACCTCCGTGGAACACAAGTTGGACCAACAGTGTAGAAAGCCGCTTAGCCTTTAGAATTACCTTTTCTGACATTTTTTCCCATATCAAAACGTAGTCAGGAATGAGTTTTGTTTGAATCTGTATGGAAGCTAACTTTATTTCTGAAAGTTTTCGCATTTTACCTCGTTTCAGATCAGCTGGAAAAACAATTCGGATATGCAGAACTGAATCTTTGCTATACTAGGTCACAGAATTAGTATTTCATACCAAGAAACCAGGAGGCCAAGTCAGTAATTGTGCCTCTGATGTTTTGGTGTCCACGTACTTAGAGCTGTCGCCATCTTCCTGGCAAACATTCTCGAAAAATGATCTGGCAGTATTGTAAATGCGATTGCTCTCACAAGGAAAACAAAACTACACCAATGTTTAAAACACCTTTGTAAGAAGTCAGGTCTCTTCTTTCTAACAATAACTCATGAAACGAAGTCGCTTTCTGGGAAAATGGGGGCAGAGGCGAAAAGTGAAGATGATCTGAGGACAGAAGCGACGGTGGTTTCATAGTGGTGTGAACATACGGTAGGTGTCTTAACCTTTGAAAGCTTGAACTCGTTTTCTTTTGTTCAAGTTTTTTATTGTTTTCGCTTTGTTCACCAAAAACTTCTTCTGTTTTTAATGTCCTGTAAAGAGGACGATGATCCTTAAAGAATTAAGACAGGATCACACCACAGTCGGCGTATTTCAAGTGAAGTGAGAACAAACACTTGTATGGGGGACCGACTTAGGTATTGATTTCTTGAATATGAACATTTTGGGGAGAAAATTTACTTATCATGTGGTTATAATGGCATGTTTGATGTTTCCTGACTTTCTGAATTGCTTTGAAGTGATTTCCGCGGGGCTTTTTTTCCCCTGGTTTTCGTATTCCGTCTAAATCATTTCAAAAACAATCTGACAGTTACGTCAGCCATTGACAATGGTATTAGCTAGACACCATTATGATTTTCGGATCAGAACAGCTTAACTTCAGTTTACAAACCTAGTCGCTCAATTAATCCAGCCGTTGGAAAAGCCGGTGTTCGCAACATTAGGTTTTCAAAACAAATAGAGATCATATTCGTGAAATGCCATCTGGTAACGGCCTTTGCTCGGGCAACTATTAAGTTCCAAGATCAGAAACGTTGGTTTGTTGGTCGTCTCAGAACAAGGTGGGCTGGGTTTCCTTCTGGAACTTATTATCTGAGTGGTGTGAAATGAGATATTATTCGTTAAGCGGATGGAATGTTCAGAAACTAATAAGAAATCGAAAGGTGGTGAACTAAGATCATAGGTTTGGGTAACGCGATTAAGTTTTGCGGACTAATTTATGTCTGCTAAGGTCGGGTTCATTATTTCGCTCATGCAAAAATCACGATGCACTGTGGTGCAGCAAGGAGGACCTTTCTCTTGCCTTCTGCAGTTCTGGGTCGTGCAACCACTTCAACTGACAACCGTAGCTCAGTAAGCAGATTAGCCACAACGTTGGCGAGATAGCAATCTCTGGCGTCAGATCGATAAATGAATTAAACTAGCTGGCATCGGGAACCTTTATTGGGGAACGAACACTTTAATTGAAGGGTTTTTCACTGGTGATACAATCCACAGTCTTTGACACAAGTTTACGCTCGACCTTGACTTTGCTCAAACTACCGGTGCAAGGTCAAGGAGGAAAGTCATTCTTGGGATTTAAGACCCGTGAACTGGAGAGTCAATATCAGCAATGAGCAAAATGTTTCGATTGTTCCAAAGGTGTGGGTTGAGGCACTTTTTTCATATCTTTCTAAATTTCAGAGCACCATGTTTTCTTAAAACAACGATACAAAAGCAAATTTTGGGCAAGACATGGTCCTCTATCCCCTCCATTACGTGTCTAGGATTTGCGGAAAAGCAGATAACTAACGAAGTTCAAGTAGAGAGGAGGGAGTTAACTTTTGAGTGTGGGAAGGCTTTTTATCTCAAAGTACGTGACACAGTTGGTGCGTTGGTATAATGCTCAGTCATCTAGTTCCGTGTTTTCTTCGGAAAAGAACAATTTTCTTCCTAGCAATCGCCGCTTCAACTCTTTCCCTGTGGGTTCAGACTTATTATTTTACTCTGGGTAACGCCATTAAGTTATTGTAATGCGATTCGTTAGAAGAAACAGTTTGTACTCAATTCCTTTTCCCCAACAACTCTAAGTGTGACCCGTTAATTTGTCGCGATGTCAAATTCAGGAAACAGAAAACATACACCATGTTTCGTCCAGTTAAATAAACGTAAGTGGAAATTCCGAGTTTAAAATTCTGTCCAAGTTTGAATACGCTCAAACGCGCTCCAAGTCGACACACGGTGATGGAAGTTGAAGATAAAGCGAGAGCAAAGTTAAACATTTGCCAAGACTTGGTGTTTCCCCAGACCAAGGCTAGATACAGCCTTTCAAGTAATGGCATCTTCTATAGCTGGATCATATGAATCAGAGGTTTAATTTTCCTCTCCTCTGATCATCCGGAACTTTAAACTGTGAAGTTGCTTTCACTTTCAGCAGCTTGCCAGACCACCCCTGAAGGTCATCGACCTCAGTTGAGGAACAGAATTTTGTTTTATATCTAAGACGTATCCCAGGGTTGCAGTGACGGTACGCGATTTCTACGACAGGAGAGAACGTGAAACTTCCGAGATCGGAGGTATTAGATGACGTCCTTGATATGATGCTTTCCAGAATCGATTTCCGCTTTCTCGTGTCAAAAATACATGCTTCTGACAATTGGCAGAATTTCTTCAACATTGCTGTTCTGAGAATCGTAAGTACTACATTGAATGTACCGTTCTTGTCATTTGCCGGCGGTTATTGGGACCACCTCGATTCAGTTGGCTTCAGTTTGATGTTTAATGAAGTGCACAAGTACTAATTTGTTGACAGGAAGGTGTACATATTGTTCAAGCTTTCTTGTGTAGGTTTTAAATCCGATCCTACACAAATGGTACTGTTCTAAAATAATTACTAACGAAAAGGAAAGCATAAGTTTATATTCAGCGGCTATCATGGAGATATAAGCTGTATCTGAAATGAAGAAATCCAACAGTAAACTAAAATGTATATCTCTGACAGTACATCAGAGCTCGAATCATGGTCAGGTACTGGAAGTGAGAAGCAAGATTTATCTGAGTGCCAGTGACGAAATATACCATGCACGTGCAGTGTTTCATTGGTTACTCCAACACTGGGAAGATTGTTAAGGAAAGAGATAGTGAAAGCAGTCGAGTTTTTTAAACAACGTCGAGGATGTCTTTAAACCTCGATGAAAAACGGATTCTTATTTCGTAAATCACTCCAAAAACTATTACTAATAAACTAGCAAAAGGTAGGTTATCTCCTGAAAGTTTCCCGAAAAGATCTGTGGGTGTGTAGACAACATGTAGAAGTGAATCCGACGTAAACTTCAGGAGGCGTTGGAAAATGACGTTTGGTTAACTATGACAACGTTCTCGGTGAAAACCTTCCCGTAACATGAAAATAAGAGCCTATCCAAAAACTTAGAATGGTTGCGCGCTTCTAGCGAAAACCACGAATCGACGCCAGTGGATTTAGTTAACATTAAAAGCAGGAAACAAAAAGGGAATAAAAAATAACTTACGTTTACAATATTTACCCCAAGTTAGAGGCCACGCGTTACTCACTTAATAGCACACAACGTGGCCATAAAATTCTTTTCTTCCGATAAGAATTCTTTTAAATTCTGTGCCCACTGTACTTGCGCCAAGGCCTTGAAGGCAGCGCTTGGGAAGTAGTTTTTAAGTAAGTTCTTATACTTCAACTTTTCGCACTTCTACTTTGAACGGAAACGAATTACAAAATCCATGAGTGAAAAAAAGAAAAACTTCAGGAGAAATTTTCTTGTTTGAAAGAAATTCTTAAATTGTTAAGCTTTCCCTTAACTCACTTCGTTCTCGAGTAAAATTAGCGGTTAAATTTCTCCGCAGGCGAGGAAAGACTTGGTAAAGTCCTGGCAATAGCATGTGATACTTCAACAAAAGTTATCGAGAAGCCTGGACGGAAAAGGTTGGTGGCTTTCACTGGAAGAAGAAAGAGCTCTTTGCCTTCTAATTTTCCTTTTTGTTATTCATGATAAACAAGACACGTACAAGACAAAGGATTTCTTTGTTTCCTTTGCTTCCTTCATGTTGTTCCGGCAGGAAATTTAGCGGACAAGGTGAAATTTTCGATTTGCACGAGCGATGAAGGAAATTCGTGATTCTCCTAGAAGAAAGCTATACCAGGTGATCATGGCATTTCAAACCAAGTCGCCCGAAATTCTGCATGTAATGGATATTTCCCACGATACTAAAGATCAAAAATTTGGAGTGATTTGATCGAATAATCTCAAAGACGTGCATGATCTCCCAATGAGTCATTGTGCAATGTGAAGTACGAGGCCGTTACTAACATACGAAGCATTTCTTAATATATATCAAGAACAAAGTTGTAAGGACTGTGAAGGTTCATCTTTATTATTAAAAATGTTGTTTCAAATAAGGGAGTTTTTCCTGGACTTATTTCTTTTCTCACTCCATGGACATTTTCATATTTACCGGTAAGTAAAATAAGCTTGCTAATATTTACCAAGCTATTAACAAGTCTTAACTTCACCGTCTTCTGTAAGCTTGAATTCTTTTTAAACAGTCAACCTTTCGGAAAAATAAAACTTGCAAGTTTGAAAAGTAAACAAATACGAAACACATCGCAAGACATGAGATAGGTTTCAAGTGTCCTTGAGACTTGCAGAATATCCTACGGTAACAAAACTGTTCTTTTGACAGTAAATAATTTAAGAGCCAGTAGGAGAATCTGGAAGCGAAATACCCTATTGCCCACGTTAATTTTTAATCCTGCCAACAGCTGTATCAGTATGAATCCTATGTCAGGCATTTTTGGGCCAGCCAAAACACTTTTATCACTTGAATCAATCTATTTCTAAGTCCTTCCCACAACGTCGTGGAGGAAACCCAACAGTACACCACTAAGTTCTTGGTGTTCCTCGAGGTCCTTTTTCCACATCTCTAGCCATGTAAATAACAAATAATTTGTTCAGCTGTTAAATAAACTGGCCGTAAATGTTTCGAAACCTTTAGGAAGTCCTGGGATCCAAGCCACTGCCCTGTAGAGCGGGAGAACAGAAATCATCCGTGAACGGAATACAGTTCAGGTAATGACACCCAGAACAAGTGGTCTCTTGATCCACGAAGAACACTATACACAAACTGACAAAAATGGCGACAGTGAGACCCAGCGAAACCACGATCTGAATAATTTTTCGACGTCTGTCCCACTTGCCGAAAGTAATATAAGGCAAGAAAGCAAATCCCAACAGCGTGCCGAACATGAGCCCTCCCAAATGAGCAAAGTTATCCACCCACGGGAAACAGCCGACTAGCAACAGCACCAAAGTAATTACGAGGAGTTTAGCCACACTTTCTATTGGACTCATGATGATCTGCCAGTTTTGAACCAGCTCGACCAACAAGCAAGCAATGATTCCAAATAATGCACCAGAAGGACCAACCTTCACAAGAAAGAAAATTTTCGTTAAAAGGAAATTGTAGTCTAGCCGCTTAATAAGAGTGCAGTAAAGAACTCTTCCTTCACTTTTAGGGTTACCTGATACCAAACAACAAACATAAAATGAGATTAACGAAAATCAAAGAGAATATGAAGATTATTACGATAGATCAACGCTTGGATAAGAAGGCACTGGCTTCAAAGAACTCGGATAAAACGTGAACCACAGTTACAGTCCCAAACAAAATGACTTGTGTAAGTACAGTACCAACGAGACAAACTTTTAGCTGATGTTCTGCAAGTTTTACCACTGACGTAAGGTTGAGCATATAAAGATTTAAAGACTGGATAGTAAACTTACTTCTGGTTGGTAAGGTGTGATTATAGCGCTAAGCAGATTGCCTCCAATACCACTAAACAAATAAATGATTGCTATCCTGTGCCAGCCCGCCATTTTTTCCATGTCTTTCAAGATGGTGAAGTGAAAGGCCAGTGTAATCAGCAAGTGAACAATTCTGCAGGGTAAACAAAAACGACAGTTTTAATGATAAAAATAATAACGACATTACATTGAAAAACAATAAAAGTAGAAGAAGAGGAAGAAGCAAAAGAGGGCCGAAAATTGGAGAAGAAAAGGATAAGAAGAGAAGAAGAAGTAAGAAAGATAAGAAGAAGAAGAGGAAGAAAAAGAACAAGAAGTGGAATGAGAAGGAGGAAAATAACAAAAAACATTAAATAAATGTATGTTGCGAAACTCGCAGTTTATTAAATTTTATATGAACAATGCGAAAGAAAAAGAACTCCATTGCAAAATAACTCACATATTTACGAGATTATTTCTCAGAACACCGACATACCAACACCGTAAGTGAGTAAGATTATTAAAGACTCTCACCCTGCGTGTAGAAAAAGTGACAACCACAATCGATAAATCTGATCGGGACTTTCTGGGTTAAGGAAAGGTAGGAGACCGCACGTGGCTCCAAGACAATCGACCTTTTAAAAGAAAACAATAAAGAAAGAGGTGAACAGACTTCGATTCTGACTCTAATCTCCAAACCTAATCCCTCACATCTGACTCCAAACCTAATCTCTTGACATAAAACTACAAACAAAATCCTGACAAATACCAGAATATGAAATTACACTAGCACCATCAGTCTTAATAAACTAGCTCTTGTTTCACGTCTTTAACTTGTTCGTCCACTCAGCCTCAACTCCTATCCCAACAAGTTGCCTAGCAACATACGGGCCTACCGGGCCTAGGCCCGCGTGATACGCTCGTGTGCCCGCATGAAATATTGCAAGCAGATGTGGCCAGATGGTCAAAAACATTTCTTTTAAACTGTGGTCAAAAGAAACGGGGCAGATTTTAAAACAGTACATACATTAATATGCAATCGGAATTTTTGATTGAAACAGAACTACTTCGATTGATACGCTATACCACATTGTCCACCAATGCAGCTAATGATAAAACGAGCCGCCGGAATTATCGGAAGCAAGCAAAATTGTAGGGGAGATGCTGCATTATGGCACACTTAACATTACAACCATTAAACAAGTTGAAAGCTGTGTCCTAGCCGTGGGCACATGACAGTTACATCTTGGCTATGCTCATGATCCAAATCCAGATTCAAGACCAGTTCTGGCTACAAACTTATCTCAACCTCGCATACGACTAGTGATAGCAGTTTTTAAACCCTAACGTCCTCACGAGGCAAAGTGGGCGTCGGCCACTGGGATTGGCGTAGTATAAGACTAGAACTGAGGGAAGAGATGTCATTAGTTTGGAGATGAAGCTCTTGTTATCATTCACACTCACAATGAGGCTCACACTCCTTCAGATCCGTTCTTGCTCGGAAATTCTGTTTGTAGCTCAGTTTCGACAATGCTCTAGACCACTGGACTTCTGAATCTCTCTCTTTCCTACTATTTTGTCACGTTCACTGCACAATTTCGATGAAATCATGTGCAGGCTGCCTACGTCGATGCACGGTAAGCATGTGCGGGAACTGACATTCGTACATCAAGAAAAAATGACAAACACGCGTTCACTTTGGTCCCAGTGTCCGGGCCACTGCACCTGGATACCTTGTCTAGACAGACGTGGAAAAAGTGTAAAGGTACTGCTCCGTCAAGACACGACAGAACAATGCACTTACGTCGTCTCCAGGGGAAACTCTTCGTCAGAGTCACTGAAGTACCTTACTCTTTGGATTTTTGGTCACAGCACTACGTTAAAACTTTTTTCCACGTTGATTTACAACTGCCTACGCAGCATTCCATGGTTGATACTATTGTCTGAAGAGAGCATGACTTAACCTCTAACTTTGACTCTGATTTCGACCTAAACTCACACCACAGCTACCACAATCTCCAGACTTAAACCTAGTTCAACCTGTCGAAATAATCAGGAGCCATCGTCTGCACATGCGATCATATTTTACCTGAGAACAAAGAGTAGCTTCGTCGTGATACACCCCTTTTAAAAACTCACAATATTCTTTGCTGACGATCTTGCACACTGCCTGGTCACCAATACAACACGGGCGTCCGGTAATTGTGCAATTCAAATGAGGAGATGCGTCCGCCGTCGTTACTTTCGTGATCTCCTTGCAGATCTTTGGAGGTAAAGAGAATACAGAGTTTACAACGGTCATGAGAATTTTGTCATACAACTTTCGTTCAGGTTTTTTAGTTCCCTGTTTGTCTTTTGTTTAAGTGCTAGTTGTTTATGCATGTGTGTGTTTGTTTGGTTGCTTGCTTATTAATTTATTCTCTACTTTCACTAATTTGTGGTGCACAAGATGTCAAGCCGACATGTCCATGCTTCAACTGCGTTTGCGAGGACTGACGATTTACTGTCGCCATGCGACATCTTGCTTTTCACAACAAACAAAAATGACATTGAACAACGTTTTCTACATATTCAAATACAATAATAATTCACAAAGAAATCGTATGGGAAAGGTATAAATAGTCATGATAATAATCTTTATTTAACAAGAGTAATATATATAGGGTAGTATATAATTTATACTGTTGTAAAGCTGAAGAAGCTTGGCTATGTTCACTTACTGGCCACTCAGTAATTTTGTATGGGGGCCATTTGTTCGGTTCGACTGATGGTGGGTTTATACATGCACTGTAAAAAATAAAACAAAATTAAGTGAAGACCTCATTGGGATATGTTTGATAAAGAAATCTGTGTCCATGACACGATACAATTGTCGAATACAATTGTTCCTCCTGGGTTATGTAATTTTGTCTCAAAGACAGACGTCCTGCTTTTGATTCGCTCACTAATGTAGCAAGATGTCAGGAAGACTCCAATAAGTCAATTGGATACATCAAAATGAACAATCATGTACGACAATAATATCGTCAAAATGGACCCTTAAACAACGACGTTTTTCCTCCAATGATGCAGGAATTCATAGAAAATCAAACTGAGTTCTCTTATCATATATGACTATCATGTGGAAAAAGAAAATGAAAACTCTTAGAACAACATAAATTGTTGAAAAGTTTTTCGTTTGGTTCACCACAGCTCATGAGTTCACGTCATTCTCCGCGTGAAATACAATATGAAAAACTAAGATACATCTCGCAAATTTATTAAAAAGGTAAGTTTTTGTCCTATAGGTTCTAGATTTCAGAAGAACATCAAACTGTAGCGAGGGTTTATTTCATAATCATCCTCAAGGTAATATGATCATGAAGTCTTCTCTTTGTGTTACCCTGAGGGTGATTCTGAAATAGAATCGAAACGATGCACATCCTCACGGATATCCAGCATTAAGTTGTCACGAGAATCTCCAGTGCGCTTAAAATTAAACAAGCCTGATCCAAGTTGACTCGATAGTTCAACTGGTAGAGCAGCGGTCCGGTAACCAAAAGATGCAAGTTCGAATCCTGCTGAAGTGAACTTTTCTTGTTCACTTTAGCTGTGTAAGTTGATCAGGAAATATTCGCTGTGATTATCGACTCATGTCATACTTCATCCTAAACGTTCAAACCAACTGAACATCAAGCAAGGTTGTTGAAGGGTTAAGTTTTCGTCTTCTTCATTCGGTGCTTTACAAGAACATCAAAGGTTGTTAACTAAAGTCATACGTCAAGTTAAGGAGTAAAATGTAAAGTTACTGAACACCATAAAAATCTATTCAACAATTGATCGTTAAAAGACTCATATTTAATAACTTACTCGGGATCCTGCCCACAGACAGCTCTTGATTTATTGCCTGTAGTGTATTTTTGTAAAGTTGAGAACGTTTTCTAGAAAAAGAAACGGGAAAATTATGAACACGATCAGATCTAGTTTAAAATTCTTTCAGGCCATCCATCTTGCAGGGTCATCTACCTCAAGACCTTTGCACCAGTTTCCAAAGTTCGATCATATGAGTTACCACACAACAACATCCAATGTACGGTTTTTACTACTCCAAGAAACTACTTTAAATTCGGCTACAACGCAAACTAATTGGATATTTTAGCCTCCATCTAAGAACATTTTGACGTAACAGAAGTCAAAGAACCAGTCACAGTTTTTCCTCCAAAACCCAGAAAAGTAGTCGGGAAAAAAACTTAACTAGGCGAAGCCAAATATTTTTAACGAGATTCGCGTTGTTGTCTTGAAATCGTTGGACGAGCCCTTTGAGAGTGTTTGAGCTATGTTCTCAAACGAATCCCTTGTGCGAGATAAAATTGAGTCGAAAATTGATCAAATATATGTAAAGTTTTTATCCGACTTAAAACTCTCCAAAACCGTGTTGATTTTCTTTGGCCCTGGTTATGAATTAAATTTTATCAATGGTAAGTTTACGAGTTGGTAAGTTTGACAGCCTTGCCATACGGTACCTTACAGTCTTCACGAGAAGTTTGAATACATCCATTTTGATCTGTGCCAATACAGCAACCCGTTTCAGCCTCAACTTCACGTTCTTCCTCCAAATATTTCATAAGTTCTTTGTCCTTTCTCATACACGGTGCATATTTTGCTCCCAATTGAATAAGTGCATGCTGCATGTATGAAGTCATGTGAACAAAAATAGAGCAAATTAAGGTTAGAGTGGTGATTTAAGTGAATTCCGAATTACCAGGGGTCAGTTGTAAGAGGCCAGGAAAACTTATCAATCAAGTACCCGAGAGTGAATAGCGGGTATTCATGTTTTGAACAAACGAACTCAAATTTTGTCTCCCAAATCGCACTATAAGGTGGAAAACTCGCGATTTGACGCATAAAATTAAAGTTTGTTTGCTCAGAAAATGGATAACTCGGTTCTCTCTCTCCAGGACAGACCAGATAAGTTATCCCGGGTTAGTAGACCCTGCTACGGAAGATTTAAGTCGTGTTTGGGAGAATTACACCACGGAAAACTGGTAGGTGACTCGGTTGAACAAAAACCAACAGCTACAACTTAAGAGAGGAGATAATGACGTTTCGTCCGAGTAAAACGTGAAACGTGTCTAGGTCTGTCTGTCGGGAAGTATGTCAGTGTGTCTGTCGGCCTGTCTGTCCTTCTGTTTGTTTGTTAGTCGACCTGTCTGGTTGCCTGTCCATCGATGTGTCTGGTAATCCTGTTCGTCTGTAATTCTTTTGAAACATTACGCGGACAATGACCACAGAAGGCAGACGACTAATGTCTGTTATATCCTACGTTATGGAGTCACCACAGCTCACCCTAGATGGTCCAATCCAAAAGTTATCCGGAAAATCGGCCCTTTCATTTTCTGGTACCAGATAACCACCACGGCTTCGATGAACCTAAAACACGAGGACAATTTTCACGAATCATAAACAAGACATCAAACTGACAATCACAAACCATAGGTGGTAATAATTCAGCCATTAGCAGAACTCAAATGTGATGGAGTGTTGATGGAACCAAGTTGGTAGAAAAACATTACTTGGTGCTGTGTTTGGTTTTTTAATCACTCGTGAGGTCAAAACAAGGAAAGTTTATGAAGCGTTCAGTCTACGATAAGTGGAGTAAGCAGGTTAGAGTGGCCTTTTTCAGAGCTAAGAATATCCTTGAACACTGGCAAAGGAGAAGTGAAATACAGTCTGGGAAAAAAAGAAAGCCCCTAGCAATATAGAAAACATTGAAACTTCTCGTAATGACCCCAATTCAACGACTACTAAATATTTATTTACTCTTGATTGTGTGTATGTTTTGTGACCACGATAAACAAACATTACCGTAGCAACTTTCTCGCTCACTGTGAAGCCGACGGGAGCGAATCCATAAACGGCGAGAGTTATGATGAGGATTGTGGTTTGCACGAACGAGATCCAGTAGGTAAAGTATGGCCTGAAAAGAAGAATGTTGGAAATAATTTTGAAAATGTCTACTGAGATATGTTGATATAGTAAGACAAGACAAACAGACAAAAAGACAGACGGGTGGACCGACATGTATACAGACATAAGAAGATAGAATGAAAAAAGGAAGAAACTGAGAAACAAAGGAAAGGATAAATGAAGAAAGAAAAAAAGAAAGATAGGAAGGAAGGAAGGAAGGAAGGAAGGGAAGGAAGGAAGGGAGGGAGGGAAGGAGGGAGAGAGGAAGGAAGGAAGGAAGGAAGGAAGGAAGGAAGGAAGAAAGGAAAGGAAAAGAAAAAAGTAATAAAAGAACGAAGGAAGAAAGAAACGAAGAAAAAAAGACAAAAGAAAGAACAAATGAAGGAATGACAGACAGGTGGACAGACAGGCAAGCACAAAGATTAAAAGACCGACAGATGTACACACAAACAGACAGACAGATGGTCAGATGACCTGATAAACAGGTGGACGAAAACATGGAAAATCAGAGACGGGCAGAGAGAGAGAGAGAGAGAGAAATATTTATTTAAATTCGGAGTTTCTTCAGTAAAATTACTGCTTTACAAGAAAGCCGACATTGAAAAAAAGATTACAAGTTAAGAACTACCTAAAATTTAGTTGGAAGCAAATGATGTAATACTTCTTTTGAAATATTTGAGGTTTTCACTGCATTTTACATTTTCTGACAGGTTGTTCCAAATTTTTGATCCAGAAAACGCGAAGCTTTTTTGCAAATATTCAGTGCGGGCTTTAGGTAAAATCAAGCACAATTTCCGATTCCACAGCGTATACTTGTCGTTAATGGTAGACATCTTAAAATGGTCTCGCAAATAAGAGGGGGCCATATTGTTCAAGACTTTATACATCATTATTAGCTTATGTTTAGCCCGAGATTCGGCAAGACATATCCATTTTAGTTGCTGCCTTATTTCACTGGATCTGACATACAGACAGACAGACAGACAGAAACAAGAAGCATAGATAGATATCGTAAGTCCGGACAGGGCACACATACCTGTGATCTTCCAGGTCGTCCATCTGTTTTTTAACTGCACTTGTAAGTCGTCTTCTCTTTATAGTTCTGTTCAACCAGCGGCCCACCAGTCCTTTTCCAATTTGACGTCGATTAGCTCGAATGACACGCGGCTGTGGCGGACGGATCATCCTAGCTCCTCGCTGACTAGCTGTGCTGATTTGCCGTGAAAGTGGAGCTCGTGGACGAAACTCGCGGAATTCCGGCACGGGCAACGGAGTTCTTTCCTCTTTGAGCGGTTTTCCAAACTTCGTTTTAACTGGCAATGGTGGTGGAGACTGCCGGTCTTCCGGCTTAGGAGGAAATTCCGGTCGGATATCGATCTCTGGTGACGCTCTGAATTGTTTTGAATAGCAAGAATGGAAAAAAAAAAAATTTTTAAAAAAGCAAGTCAAACGGGAATACGATTCGTTAAAACTTACGAGGTATTACGTGTTGAAGGTAGATGATCGTCCAGGTTAGGTTAATCTTGCGAAAAAACGTCAGCCACCAACAGTCTTCCTCAAGACTGGACGATCCAACCTGGACTTCCTCAAGACTTCCCCAACCTGGACGATCATTTACCGACAATACGTACTATTGATTCTCTAGGGTACCAACCATTTGCTTTGTTACGAGACATTTTAGTTATTTGACTGTACCAGGATCTTAGTTTATAATCCCGCTCTTTTCTATCTGACTTCAGCAAGGCAGGTTAACCACACGATATGATTGTCGCAGACCTGTCACTACCCTGGCGTAGGTAGTTATGTCTTAAGAGCACAATTTCTGCTCACCATTCGCGCGCGAGTGCTGGAATGCCCTCCTAAACACTCTTGAGACTCAATCATATACGTCAGGATGACTGCGACACCGCATGCGACAATCTTACAGCCGAGATCAGCCTAGAAATATAGAGAAGTTGTACTTTGTTTGATGGGAAGTCACAGGCAGGTCCAAATTTTTACTGAAACTTAAAGACGAAGGTTCGGCCATGCGATACAATTGTTCTGTGCGACACTTCCCCCTGAAGCGTGGCCATACGCATCGAGGTGGTAGCAGGGGCAACTATTCGCCCGAAAAACAGTGTATATATAAATCTTTTATTATTTATGAAAAGTACGACACTCAGACAAAAAAAAAATCAAAAAAATCCTACGTAAGGCCATGGCCTGACGTGTGGGACGTGATGGCTTCAGAGAACAATTCGTGCTTACAGAGTACATGTCACTGTTTACAAAACATCCCGACGACAACCAAAAGTGAATTGCAGAGACAAGAAAGAACAAAAACAGGCGACAGTCGTATCCAGCAAATAATCTTCAACAAAGAATTTTTCTTCCACAACAAAGAAAATAAACAACTTTCACTCCTAACAGCCAGGACTTTTACGGCGTTTTCTTTGTTGTATACTTGATGTCACGTTTTTTCTACGTTTTCATAACACTTACGACGTAGAAATCTATCGATTGTTTTCGGATGTTAAAGTCAACCCATTGAGTAAAACTGCTCAGAAGCGTTTTTTCAATACAAAGAAGAGTATTGTGAGTTTATTATGACGTTGCTAATGGGCAGTTTAGTTTGAAATGCTTACAGTTTATATCCAGTTGCCGTCGTAGATTTCCTAACCTCCCTATTGCTTCTCAGGAGCGGCCAAGTCAGCCCCACATGTCTTCAAACGAAAGTAAAATTTGAAACTGCTGTTAATTTTCTTGGAGTCGGCGACCAGAGGGCAAATTTATTTAGTTAAAATAAAAGATTTAAAGCGCCCACGCAAGGAAAAACAAATGTAAGAAAATCCAGCTCCCATATTCACGTTAGTTACATATTGGTTTCTGAGTGATCAAGAGTCACGTTCAAATCTCTTGCTATGTCCGTTGCCATGGCCTAAATACAGGAATTTCAACTGTTGCCTTGCTGACGTCAAAAGGTATGTTGTCGCCAGCATACAAGAGCTCATTAACTTTTTATTGCATGACTTTTTGTTCTTTGTTTCTCCGTCGTTTCCGCTGACCGACATACCAAACAGTGGGCGTCCAAGTGTTAACAAGTTATCCAGGGCTCGATTTAAGGACTATCCCGCTATCCCGACGTTAGGAAATTTTCTGCCGTGTTAGTACGTTCCACAGGTGAAACTATTCCGCCGCGATCACAGAGATTATGTAACATTAGAGGAGGTATCGGGGCCTGAAGGGATGTTTACACGTGCAATTTTGTGCCTTGCGATTGACATAATGGCTACAGTGAATCACAAGCGGATATCTTCCTGCATAGACTGTCCTAAGTTTATTACATACAACAGGATGATAATCGTAACGTGCAACATCGCACGTGTAACCAGGTTTTAAAAGCGACATCAGATTGAATACCGCCATTTTGAGTAAATTGGGCGGGGGGGGGGGCAAGTTGTTCTTCTCCAAGCTTTTTTCCGTCTGTTCGACAACAACGAGGTCAAACTGATTTTTTGGAAATTGTGTCGGGGGTTTGTTTTCATCGACTGTATCGCAGAAAAACTGCTTTTCCGGTCATTAGTAGCATTTTTTTTCCATGAAACGTACTTTGACCATGACCTTGAACTTTTCATTCGGGTATTTTTTTGGTTTGCCCCCCCCCAGTAAATTTATCCAATATGGGAGCCATCAATGTGTCGCCTGTGGGTTGAGTGACATTTAGCTACAATGCCCCCTCCGGTCATCATACGATCTCTATGAACGCGATGGTAAATTAATTTATGTGTGAAAATTTATGTCATTAATCAGCCGTTGGATACAAAGCAAGCCTTCACTTTTAGCAGAGTGGAAACTTTATCTGTACTTATGTAGTCTACATTGGGATACTAGATTTGAACGTGGGGTATAGGTAATTTATAAATCTACTATCTGCTTCAGTAGCTATAAACTTATTTCTTCAATTGTTATCGGACGAAAACAAAGCAAATCAGTGCCAGAATGGATGTTTGGATACGTGATTTCCTGCTACAATACACATTTGTTTGAGGAGCTGTATCAAACATTCGAAACTGTTGCCTTGTGCGGTTCATCTGCACTTGAACTGGGGTTTTTTTCAACCGCGAAACCTTTCAGAAGTACCTTCTTCCATCTTCAAGTGTGGTGACTATGAATATTCTGCAGTTTAATATATTCTCGTGTGAAGCGGACCTTGGGGAAGTGAGGGAGAAAGGAGGGTTGTGTGGGCGGGATGTATTTTTGATCCTCTTGTGGGTTTAAAGTTGGCGAGTCAGAGTTCCGGGTACCTTGGAAGATGTTTTATTGATGTGCTGTGAATCTATTGCTGAATGGAGGTATTCTTTCTCAAGTCGGGTTGATCTGTGGGATTTATCGTTTTTCATCTTCTTTTTATTCCAGTCATTATTCCATTGGGATTCATGGTCAATCATCTTCTTATTACTCCGGAGGTCCGCCTCGCACAAGAACACACACACAGAGAACAATATTTAGAATCACCACACCTGAAGATTGAAGAGCCTGCTTCCGAAACCTTGCGTCCTCAGAACCAAATCCTTTCAAGTACAGATGAACTCCACTACCGAAGAAGCACTGAATCGACAAAGAACATTTCTGTTTTTCAATCGAAGAAATGTTCCACCCTTCAATCGAACACCTCGAAGATCGTTTCAATACATAGCTTCACTTCGTTTTTCAAACGCTCTTCTCTTGAGAGCTACGCCGAAGTGAGAAGAAGGCGTAGTTTGGCATACATACTGTGCGGCATCAACGACATCAATTTCATCGTCCTCCTTGATGGCAGGAAGGGAGGCTGGCGTTGTGGCAGGAGCACCAGAGATGAAATCAAAGAACACTTCGTCATCCGCATCTCGGAATGACCGAGGACTTGTTGGCTGTACGTCATATAAAAAGAAATATACAGTACACATAATATACCATGAAAATAAATACCGTAAACCGTAAACACATACCACTAACAGTGTACATGTATATAATATACCATGGGATACGGGATAATTTACCTAAGATATATAGGAACGGTATGAAAGAATGCTAGGCAGACTATGGATAAATCGCCACATACGTGGATATAAATTGTAATATATACAACGAGATACCCGCTTAAATTAAGAAAACAATAAAGAGCAAATAGAAATGGTTTTATAACGTTACATGGTGTACTCATGACTATTGTTTAATCCTAACATGGAATGTTGCACGTCGTAATATGACAGATATTATCATACTTCTATATATAATATGACACGACAAGAGACCATATTGAAGTACATCAAGTATTATTATTATATGTGATGACAATGAGCATATACGATCACGAAGTTCGCACTCCTTTGGACATTTGAAATTTCGTGACCTTCCGTGACCTCTTCTACAATCTTTTACCTTTTTCTATGATCTAATGTTGACCAGCACGTTTTTCAAATGATAAAGATTATTTTGGATCAGGTATTGTTTTCGCATGTCAGCCAATTTTAGCAAAGAAATTCAACAGTTACTTGGGGAATTAAAGTATTTCTTTGCCCAATTATTTATGGTTCTGGGAAAGATACAGTTTTCATAAGCATCCTTTAGCTTTCAATGACTTCCAACAACCCTGACTTAATTAACCACTATTTCAAAAACTACTGGTTACTGTACTTGAAGACTGAATCAGAAATATTGATGAAAATGTAAACCTCATGAAAAAAATGCAAGTTTTTTTTCATTTTTTGGTTCAGTGTTCATATTGCTTTATCGCATTGATAACATCAGAAGCATCTCCCGAAATGCTGCGAATGGAAATCATCCCTTTGCTCAGGAAATGATAAACCTGAAGTAACTACGCCAAATTCAAACCAATTCAACTTTATTAAATAGCAAAGCTATTCATCAAACAAGGAAATGTTACCTCTTCAAAAACCTCCTCTTCGTCCTGAGCCAAATGGGCCAATGTTGCCGGAGCAAAGCTACGACCTTTACCAATCATGTCACCACTGGACAAAGAAGCGGGAAAATCACCTCCCTGTATGGAAGAGACAGATTCATTTTCAATCTCAAGCAATTCAAATCATTTTTACATTAGCAACAGCGAGTTCTTACTGAAGAGGGCAATCAGAATCATGGATTGGTTACACTTTCAAGCTTAATTTTGTCCGAAAGGCTACTCAAAATTTTATTTTAAAAAAACGAATTTTCACTAAAAACTGCTTTCTTATTTTCAATTTAGGGATGAAAACTAAGTTACTGTCTGCCAAAACTTACCTTTATTACCGGGACATAATTCTGTCATTCAAGTACTTTACTGGATGTGCGTCCAAGTATTCTACTTCACAATTTATCAATTGCAAAGTGAACTGAACGAACGTATTATTCTTAATGGTCAACGGTTAAACATTCCTTTTTTTAAAGGTACTTCTGGCTAAAAGACTCTCTTTCACTGACCAGCGAATTTATGGAATCCTGATCCGAGGCTCAAGTTGTTCTCGATTTAAACGTAATTTGCGATCTATGTTAATGGACGACTTTTTATCGTCAATATGATTTTACTTTTATGTTATATTTTGTTTTATCATTTTATACTTATAAATATTTCCTAGTTTTACATTTATTAAGGTTTGTAAATATCCCTGAAAAAGCCCTTTTAGGGTGCGATGAATAAATTTGTTGTCAGTAACTTTTGAAGTGATTCCGATATAAAATCATAAAATGAAATTCAATGTGAATTTGAATTACATTTCACTTCACTTGGGCGTGATTTTTTTGATCTGAAGATGACTCTGAAATATAGCCAAAAGTGTTACCGCACTTATTTTGTCTTGCCTTGTCTTGTTTCAACTTGAAAAGCAATCACAAAGATAATGGGAAAAGATTCTCTCCAAAACCTTGCCAAAAGTAAATCCCCGGTTTACGTCAAGTTAATTTTATTTCAGAATAATTCTCAGAGAAAGGTATGAGTTCAAATCCCGCTCGAGTCAACATTTTTCAGTTGACTTCGGCAGTGTCAGATTATCATGAAAAAATTTCTGTTCACGTCAAGTTTTAAACTTCAAAATTGATAGTACAGAATCTGAAGATGACATCTATCGATGTTTTATCCTCTTGTTTTTTTCAAATTGTCATCCGACTATGGTTTTTCCTCGAGACTTTTTCTCCTTTTACTCGCCAATAGACGTTTTCACAATACTTACTGTTATCCTCATTTTAAGGTTCTGCCATGCCATTTGTGCCACCGACTCCTTTCTACTTTTTGTCCTTCGTAATATCGGGCGTTGTGCTGTGCCAGAGCCAATATTAAACACATTCTGCTGACTTCGACCACTGCTAATGCTGGCAAACCTTGGTGTAGCGTCTCCATCAATGTCGTCTTGCACAAGTCGACCGTAAATCTTACTACAATGACGTTTTCGACGAGCTGACCATTTCTGCTGCAGCTGCTGCTTTTCCTGTTCATCTTCACAAAGGCAAAAAAACTCTTCTGTACCTTTCTTGATTTTACTAAAACAAATGAAATATGTTTTGTCCATATATGTTGTAGATGTGGTTGCTTGGAGATATCTTAGATAAGAGCCCGTTCTGAGCCCCATATGCGAATCAAACCCTCAACCTTCTGATGACCGGTGAGACGCTCTAACCATTCAGCTACCGAGACTCAGATGGTGAGTTGAAGTGCAACTCTAAAACATGTTTTATTTTTTGTTACTTAAGATTAAGTGCTAAATTTCCTGCCACAGACAACAGACATATAGAATGTTTTATTAGTCTCAGCCAAAATACAAGCCTTACATCATATTATATAATTAAACATTTTCTTTGGACCTTTCCTTTTTCATTTCTCATCTGTCTTCAGGAAGACATAAAATTGTTAATGTGCCTTACCTACCTAACCCATCACACCAGAAACTACTTTTACTCCACTCAATCAATTTTCTGTCTTACAAATTTTATGGCAAAAGAAATGAAGTTCACAGAT
Organism: Heliopora coerulea; assembly: GCA_030142905.1. Lineage (NCBI taxonomy): Eukaryota > Metazoa > Cnidaria > Anthozoa > Scleralcyonacea > Helioporidae > Heliopora > Heliopora coerulea. The sequence goes on along the minus strand of JASJOG010000007.1, from coordinate 790,376 downwards.
TTAAAATTTTGTCTACCAAGCTAATTTTGTACAAAAATTTTGTCCAAATCATGGATTTAAAATTTAAGATTCTTTTGATTTTGAAAATTAAATGTTAGGAAGGTATGTAAAACTGAAAATTGAATGGGTGTGGCTTGAACCTAGCAATAACTAAATTTCACCAGGAATCTGGATTCCATTTAAATAAATAATATTTAAATATTGAATAACTGGCTAATGATTGAGAGTTTTAATTTTGGCCAACCATCTACAAGGTTTGATCTTATTTTGATCATTTAGTATTCTTTTGCATTCCTTTCACTTGCCACAATATGTTGCTAGAATTACAGAAATATTTTGATATGACTTTGGCAGCATGTGGTGGTCCAGAATAACTACAAACCTAAACGAGCTAGACCACACTTTAATATTCTACTGTGGCTAATGCCAAATGATTTGACTAGTCAGAAGGATGATCCCTGGCCATTAAAGAGTGAAACACCTCCCCTTAATCTTTTGGCTATCAAAATACCAAGAGGAAACAAAAGTCTGGTAATCAAAATTATTGCCCAGCAAATAATGTTAATCTTAATCCTAGTGATTACGTGTGACATGTCATTCCTTAAGATTATTTGCTGGACAATAATTTTTATTACTAGACCTCTCCTTAATGTGATTAGCTGGTATCACTAACCTTCGTACAACATTCCATTTGCTGCCAATTGCTACTGTTGGTTTTTCAGCAGGTTCTCTCTCTAAAGTGCTGTCTGCTGACGCCAGTGATATGTTGGAAGGTGTCCTCTTGTCACTACCATCTGATTGAGCTGGCGGAACACAGGGTAGTGGTGTACACATTTGACTGCAAAAATAGATATATACAGTTTGAGAAAGGATTAACACAACAAACTATATCTCACATGATATTCATGTGGCTGAGCAGCTTTCCAGCAAAACCATGCCATATTGGACCAAATATTAATATATTCTAATTAGACATGAACAACATTCACAACCCAGAGAACATTGTTTGTGTCTAATAGGATTGTCTTTTCCTGATTGTGTTTCATCAATAATGATATATTGTAGCACCAGAATTGACTTTGCAATGAAATCATGTACATGTATCAATATTTGGAAATACTGGTTGCAGTTAAGGTGTTGCTGGTCTGAACTATTTTTAATGATGATCTGTAATTCAAATTGTGTTGCACAATAGGTGACACATGCCAAATCTATTGTATGAATTAATCTATACTACAAATGTAAAATAAGGTGGCCATAATACGTGCTTGATTGAGTGGCACTTTGGACGTCAATACATCACTGAACATGTGACCTTCATGCATTCTTTTACTATCCTAAATACCTTCATAACTTTATGAAGGCAAACACACCAACTGATTTCCTATTCTTTAATCCCTGATACTTAGATTCTTGTTCCAGCATTTCCATTAAAATTGTGGTATCACTGTAACACTTCCCTTTACCACACTATTGTTGTTTCTTTTTCATAAATTTTAGAGTTTTAACTGTCAAGTTAAACATTCTGGCAAGATTGTTAAATGAATAAAGCAAGCTAAAAATCTCCATGTCAAAAACCTAAATTAAAAAAGCTAGCATGTTGCCAACATAGATTTCACAACATTTCTGGTGCAAGCTGTGATTATTGAGGTGAATGTGGTATTGCAAAACTTAAACTCCAATCAACTTTTACAGTATAGCAGTAACATCAATACCATTTACTAATAACAAAAATTTGTATGAAGTCCAAAATATTGGCCCAAATAAATATTTTATGCAACTACAACAGCATTAAAAATTGTTGTCAAAATTTATTCTGTGTAATACCAGTTCAAACTGTCATATTAGCAAATGTAGAATTCGTGAGTAAAAGGAACTGTATTCTATCATAGTATGGGGAAAACATTCCTAAACAGTATCTGGTTTCCCTCTTTACTTAATGGAGTACAAGTGAATATTCATGATGATACAGCATAACAACCCAGACAGTGAGCAAAGCTTATAAATTGGTACTAGTATTTGAAAGAATGAAGGTTTGGATGTTCATATTGTCAAAACCACACTCAACCTATTTCTCACATCATACAACATTTAATTATCAGAAAATTACTTCTTAATAATTGTTTCACGAAGGTGAGGCTGTATTGCTGGTTATCCAGACCAAAAGCAATATAATCATACATCACAACTGTTGGATGTTAAACATTAACCAGGAAGATTTGACCAATGAGGAACAAGGATATGTTTTGAATATAGTATAATAAGTTATATATATTGTTTAAATACTCAGATTGTATAAATTGTTTCACTTGTAACCCTAAATGAAATTGTCAACAATTAAGCAGAATAAATCTCCTACCTTGTGAACGATACTTTACGTCTATGCAAATTAACAGGTTAAACATATTTGACCGACACAGTTCCTTTGATCACTCCCTCATGTCCACATTAAACTAAAACACTACACATATTCCAATAAATGTAAGCATAAAACGAAGAGTCAAGAGACTCCAGACCATTTCTTTTCGAATTTAAACCTGTGCCGAGCTGCCACTTGATAAATATCTTTACCTCACCACCGAAAACCGACGCTCCTTAATAATACCTAAATGCCGTTACATAAGCCCTGGAAATTTGTCACTTTGCTTCTACAATACAGTAAACATTTAAAGAAACTAACCCAAAGAAACTAAAAATATTTCGCAATTATCTTTCAAGGAGAACTGTACACTATCAATCACCCCGCAGAAGATACTACAGGATGTGTATACAACGACTATATGTGAACAGACGAAAAATCAAAACAAAGGCCAATCATTGACATTTCGTAAAGCGCCGAACCGCTCCTCATACATAAAATCTTAAACAAAATAACCTAAAGGAATTGAAAGGTACGTTTTAGGATAAACAGTTAGTATTTATTTATACTGATCCCCACATTTGCTAACCAAACAATCACCTATAACTGTGTCTCTTTGCCTTCTTCGTCGTTGTGGTTGTTCGCATCTGTTCTTCCTCCTCATCTTCAACGTAATCACGGTGTCTCGAGCGAGACCAGATTGAGCGAAGATTACATGATACATCTTCTTCAGACGTCGAAGTAGTTCGTTCTGTCGTAGGTTGATATGCACCATCCATGATAGTTCTCAACGAATTCAAGTGCTAAGTGTGACTTGCTTCTCAAGTAAACTACAGGACATTTGATCTGGAAATTTCGGAAAATTGATTCCGATAATCCAACTGTATGTTTTTCTACTATAACCGCTGACATTGCAAGTAGGCGGGCACTTTATGTAGGTTGCCTCAAGTTGGTCACGGGGTCAAAACGATATGGGATAACTTCCCTGATTAATCATAGCAAAGTCAACGGGAAACCAAGGGCAAATACATGGCAGTCATTCAAGTTGTTTTTCCGTATGAAGTTTAAAAATTCAGAAGGTCGAAAACTGTCGAAACTGTAAATTGAAAATGTCAAGCAAAGGTGTTTTAACAGGGAGACGTGATTTTAGTTTTATGTATTTTTTCCGTATGAAGGAAGGGTCGAACATAATAATTTCTTGTAAGGAAGCAAGACTTCGAAAATGCCCAACAAATTTTTGTATATACAGCATTCCAAGGACCGTGATGACATAATTTTGTGCTAGAGATTATGAGTTAACTCCCCAAGTCTGTTTTCAATGTTGTCCTCCACTTGGTTGACCAACACCCCTTCAAGCTACTTCACTAGAAATTTTCTACTTTCATCTCTGGTTGACTCGAAACTTCATAAGGCAATATGTCAAAGTTCGGATTACTCTGAGTCAAGAAAAAGCTCTATAAAAGTTTCCTAAATTAATTCCATATAATGAACGAAACTACATCGTCTTTCAGAAAACGTATCTCATGAATTGTATTTCTCCGTGTTGCGTAAGACGTCAGTTAATAGATTAAAAGTGAATCAGAAAGGTAGCACAAAACAAGTCAAATAAAGTTAGTGGTACACAGATTGGTTTTCATGATTCTGGATGCAGTTTTACGATTGGACAAATATATGCGACGGAAAGTGACTACGGCTTAAAGCCTACGCTGCTGTAATTTGTAACCACTGAGTGCTCTTGAAACGACATAACCTTGAAATAAATTTAGCCAGGTGTCACGCTAAACAGAAAATGGTACAACAAAGATACTCCCCCGCGAAGAACAATAATACGACCGATTATACCAGAGAAAATAAGCGACGACTACATTAAGACGTGGAGTGTGAATTCATATAGGTATAGGCGTTTTCGCGACTTATTTTAGCTGCCCATATTTTAGCCGCCAACAACTTCACGGTCGACCATCCACATGAGTGTTCGTAACTTAGTTACTTTTGTATTAAGAAGTATTAATGATTCATAATGAATTTCTTCCCGAGAATAGTAGTTAGGACACACCATGAACCATAGGGTGTCAACGGCTCAAACGGTTTAACTTTGTTTTGGCTGATATATGACTTGATAAAAAGAATACTCTAGCGTCCACTCTCCCTCTAGCCCTACCCCAACCTCCTTTCTTCGAGTAAATTGAATAAAATAGACTGGTGAGTAGTGAAAATAAGAGATAAACTTGTCCCGGCATGTTTCAGTTCACAATACATGCATGTGATCACTCATAAAGGTCTGATGTGCCTGTAAAATCTCTTCCAGATAAATAATTTGATCAACACTGAGTATTGATGTCAAGTGTAATAATATTGTTTTTATCTTGTTTGTCAAGCCGGCTTCAGGTCTTTACCTAGAACTGACACTCTACTCATTCATTTATCTTCCTAGTTTGACAAAGATGAATTTCGATCGTTCCACGGCGCGTTAACCACGCTAGGGTAAATAAGTAACGCTTAGTGAAGGTCACAAAATCAAGAAAAACTGGAAGGATTGACTTGTTAAGCAAGGATTACCTTGGCTTCCCTGAGGACAGTTTGACGACGAATGCCTTCCCATCTTCCATTGCACATAATTTTATAAGACCAGCGAGACCCCAACGAGCTGCGTTGGACCAAGTTCGCACCAAATGGCTATAAACCACGTGAGTCAACCAATAAAACAGACGAAGGTAGTTCGATGTGAAGAAAGAACGAAATTAGCTTCGCTTTTATTAAACGGATGCGTGCGGTGCTGTTTTATTTCTGATATTGGTGTGTGACGGATTGCCCATTGTCGAAATATCTTTGTCTCCTAAAGTACTTGATGTTAATTGAAATGATATAGAATATCCCGGTGAGTCAGGTTGAGGAATAGAATGGCTTGACCACCAGAGTTCAACCACCGAGGTTAGACTCACGGTGTTCTGAAATAAAATATTTCCTCCAGGAGGTAAATCGCATGATATCTTCATGTGTGAACAGGTCAGTTAAATGTTATCTGGTTCATTTCAAAAGTGCCAAGCGTTGAAGCTTTCGTGCGTGATTTTTTATTCTTTTGTTCCTCGCCCTACTTTGTTTTATTGAATTGTTCTTTCGTTAGTTCTGTCATTGAGATTTGTTGTTGTACGACAACGGGAAACACGAAAAAGTTAAAAAAGGGGAAGTTTCAAAAAAACGCGTAAGCGTGCCAATCTCAAACCACTTACTATCAACAGCGGCTTGACGACGTAAGTGCCAATGAAAAACAAATATTTTGAGACGATTTTACCAACATCAGTGTTCACAGTAAAAATTTATTCACAAAGATTTAATAATACTACCGTAACTCAAATGTCTGACAACGACCTTGCATGGGCCCATGTGATAAAGTGTGTGACGATATGGGAAGATTTCAAGTACCTGTGAATTGTCATGTGCCTGGCAACAGGTTAAAATAGAACGGCTCTTAAAAACACTTGATTGGTGTTGATTTTCTCGTGAAGGGAAAATCATGAGGATTTAATGCTGACATACACAGCACTACCTGGTTCACAACCTGCGTGAAACACACCTTGATAAAACGATAAAAAAGTTTCAAAACAGCGAAATGTGAGGAAAATGCCGGTGCAACAATTTATGAGAGAAAGCCTAACCCTAAATACCTCCTGACCCTACTTTTTATGCCTAACTTACTCTACTTCTAATCTTAATGATGCCTGCTAAAAATAAACCTCATCTTCGTCTTTGCCATGAAGCATGCAGTAATGACAGCTCTCTTCCTAACTAGTTTTCCACATATGGAAAACGGAATGCAAAATATTGTTTAACAAATCTGAAATCAATCTGACGATGTCTTTGGAATAAAGACGAAATATCACCATTAACCTTTGTCGTCTTGTTTATAATCCGAATCTTGGATTTTCAAGATGTTCTTTTTTGGGGTTGTGTTTAGTTTTATATTTCTTTAAATTGTCGTCTGGTCATGGATTTTAGACAGCATACAATCCTCGAATTTCCTGATATGTAGAAATTGTCAGGAAGTACAAATTTTCGTACCATAACACTTACGACTCTTTTTCCTTTTAAACCTCTAGCTATGGCACATCCAAGTTGCTTCCAGTTCCCCGCATTAGTACTCTAACTACTATGTTAAGAACTGTCTCGCAATTGTTACGCAGTGTTTTGTCGACATTCACGCAAATGGAATTTCCGGTGCCAATATTAGAGATAAAAAGTTCATAGAATTAAACACTGTCCTTTAGTTTGAATGACGTTTGTAAGCTCACTTGAACAATGACCAGTTAGTTTATCGCAGTTTTCAAGGTGCGATGTCGGGTTCGAGTTATCTAGAAATGTATGAAACAACGTGAAACTGAATGATAAAAAGAACAAATTTCTTATTTAGGCGGAATGATGATTCAATCACGATTCAACTTTCAACAGATTTCAAGTAAAACAAAGGAGAGAATAATCAGATAAATTCTAATAATGCCAACCTATAGAGTAACAAGACTAAGTGCAATTTTTGACGTCTTTCCTGATCGGATAGTTAAATCAAGAAAAAAACCATGTTATATATCTATCATTTATTTAACCTAACTTAGTGAAAATCTTTATACTAAATACACACCTGGTTTTTTGCGGTTAGACTTCAGTTTCTGAACCTCTTCACCATCTCTAAAGTTACAATTCAAACGTGCATGGTTTTAGAGAAAAAGCCGAGTGTTCTTAAGTGTACAGTCACTTACTCTTCCCCTTCAAAAGGACTTACATCTTAGTCATTTACCATCAGATAAGTGATGATATGTCAGTCGAGTAACTAAAATATTTCGGGTGGGGGCCTTGATGGGGCCTCAGAATATTGAGGGGGGACATCAAGCAGAAATTTAAGGAATTGCATCTCAAACATGTAAGCATGTCATCTAGTGCATCTGCAATGGTGATAATATCAAATTTGATAATGATACCAAAAATCAGAAAAGGTTTAAAATAGTAAATGATTCCATTATCGTTTTGTTTAATTTCTCTTCATCCGATTGGTTGTATTTATCTCTACTCTCACCTTTTTTGAACAGGGTTTTCGATTTTACCTCATATTTTACCCTAATCAAGATCAAACGTTGAAAACGTCAGTACCTTGGTTTCTCGTTTTTACCTCAGAGTTCAACCTTTAAACCTTTTCTAAGTTGATGGTGCTTGATGATCACATAACTCTACAAGTTGGGGTGGCCCTTGGAGTGAGCAAAGATTATTTAAGGGGCCGAGCCCTCTCCCCATGCCCTGACTTCAGTAGTAAGACCACGGTGACATGATCACTTCTTCGATCAATCGCAGCGTTTCAGGAAACATTTTTCTGAAGACCTGAGCTAGTCCAACATTAGAAAATTCAGAACAATAGTCACGGTAAATGGAAATTGGAGAAAATATCGCGACATTTCGCTTTCTCATCATGTTAGTCCAAGGATGATTCTGAAACAAATCAAAACCAATGATCGAGAAGTAATATGCTGGGTTTCATGATTCAACATAGGAAGAGTCATTAAAAAGTATTCTAGAGTCTTAAAAACCTGGCGACAGCTCATCAACTAGCTTTGAGAAACAGTCTGTAATTCTGTTTAGTTTTTCCTTCAACTAATTTTCAAAACCGGCAAACTAGATAAGCCAAAGTAAAGTAGGAATCCTTACCTTCGCCTTTCTATTTCTAATTCGAGAAGAAGTAAATCTCTTTTTTCAATCACGCTCAAAATGCTTCGAAGAAAATCTTGTTGTTGTTGTTCGTTATTCTCATCGTCAGTCCCCTCGTCTAAAGCCAAATGTACAGATTTTTCAATCAGAAAAGGCAAAAAGCTAAAACTACATTGCACAACTTTAACTTTTTTGATGAAGTTGCTATTTATCAGGCGAGAGTTCCTTCCTTCTTGCTCCTTTTCTTTTATACATGAATTGTTTTCCTTCTCATTTCGTCTATGAATTGCTGGTCAATGTTCTCGATGTTTATGCGTTTTTCTCCTTTTCTTATCTTTCTGGACTCCTCTTCTTTCTTACATTTCCTTGTTCAAGTCCCATCCCTTCTTCTAGTTCGATTGATTTTCCATCCATTATTCTAAGTAATTTCTAATATTTTCTTTATTTCTAAGTTCGTACTGATTCCTCTTTCTTTCCCTCTCTTTCTTTCTTGCTTTCTTCCTTCTTTCCTTCCTTTCTTGCTTTCTTCTTTGCTTGCTTGCTTGCTTCCTCCTTCCCTCCGTTACTTTCTTCCTTCCTTCTTTCTCTCTTTGCGTTCGTCTTCTCCTTCTTGCCAGTTTTTTCTTTATATTATATTACTCTCACCACGTTTTTTCTTGAGCCGCCACAGTCTTCTTTGTAACTGCTCTTGCTCCTCATAAAGCTCGCTCTCTTTAATTCTAGTTAGAAAGATTGTAGTCTTAACCCAAGACTGTTGAGTGGAATGTTAACGATGATCGTAATCTTAATTCACGAGCGCTCGCAAGGATTGGATAGGAAAAGGCTACGGTAACATTCTACCAAATAACCTATTGGATTGGCTTTTATGTTGAAAATATATATCATCACTAATTCTATAGTTGTCCTTGTCAACTTAATCACGATCGCCAAAATCATAATCACCATCACCACCATTATATTCACCGTCACCACCATTATAATCACCCTCACCACTATCATAATTTATTTTATTTTGTATTTTTATTTATTTTTTTTTAGCAGGGTAACCCATTCAGCACTGCTGCTGGTATCCATAGGGGCCCTGCAAGCATAATTATCTAATTAATCACCCTCACCACCGTCATAATCACCATCACCACCATCATAATCACCATCACCACCATCATAATCACAATCACCACCATTATAATCACCCTCATCACCATTATAATCACCATCATAATCACCATCACCACCATCATCATCACCATCACCACCATCATAATCACCATAACCGGCATCATAATCACCAGGACCAGCATCATAATCACAATCACCACCATTATAATCACCCTCATCACCATTATAATCACCATCATAATCACCGTCACCACCATCATAATCACCATCACCACCACCATCATCCTCATCAGATGGACAGTACAGACGCACAGATAAAGAAAAGTAGATATTAGAGCAATATGTCGAACACCTCAACTTACTGATAAGCTACTTCGGTCACTTCTTTCATGATCATCGCTTTCTCGTAAGTGACGTCAAACCAATGTTTCCACACAAACAATTTTTCTTGTTCTGAAATGAACCAAAATTAACAATGAGGTCTTTTCAAAGCTTACTGATGCTGGCCTTACGTTGGTCCATTGGTCTGTGGCTAGAAAGTAACATCGAATTTCTCATGACAGAATGATAAACAGTGAGATGCTACAACCATTTACCAAACCAGATAGTAAATGAAGTTGATAAATATGTATAGGATAGTATGGTACAATTTAACCAATACAGAAGAACTTGGATTATTTTTCTTGAAATAAACTTACCTTTGGCATGTTTTAGCGTGTTCTTTAGCGACAATCCAACTTCCTCTAGCATTGCTCGGCGGTGCTGTAACTCAATCAACTTCTGAAGCATCTTTTTCCTTTTTTGCTGTCTGTTGTAACAGTAGTCATTTGCAACAAAATGTCCTAAAAAACCAAACTTTCGCACTGAAATAACTGTACCAAAACTAAATGTACTTGAAACAGGACCAAGGTAAAATGTACTGGACTAAAGCATTATAGGTTGATCCTAAATTAAAAAGAAAGCTGTTAATAATGGTTTATAGACAAAGTACACAGTTCGGCAAAACAAGCTTAGACCGACATTCAGTCTTTACGTATTCTATACCATGCCTAGGACACTGACCCGCAAAGGCTCCTGGTCCAACTCCTGTCGTATTTTTCTGCACGTTAATACCAAGCTGTTCATCGGCCCTGGTCACTTCATGGTAGTGATAAATACAATAGAACTTCTCGTGGTCAACGTGGAAACAGTAATTTGTAACGTCCAAGCATGTGTTACAGATGGCACAACAGAAACACGTGGTGTGGAATAATTGAGACTGCGCGATGACACTTTCTTCGCTTTCTGTGAAAATTCTTTGAAGGCAAGCACTACATCTCCGGGACAGGATGGCGTCCTTGGAATAGACTGTCATAGGGAGATCATAGTTCGTCAAGGTTGGGGTTGAAAGTTGGCCAGTGGGAGAATTCGAAGTGGCTAAGGTAAGAAATAAAATAAAAAGCAAGTTAATGAGACGTGATAAATGTTTGAACTGTTTGTGTGAAAGCAGGCAAGAGTCACGAAGAGTTGTGGAAGAGAAGACACATGACTGAAGTCATGGAAAGTTGGACGAGATGTTGGTGTCTAAAACGTCCCTGGAATGTGAAAGGCAAATATGACCGGGATGAAGGCGAGCTGAATGTATTTGAAGGCGATGCGATGCAGTGACAGAATGGCGGGAAAAATACTGGACTGGGCGAAATGATAAAGGATGGAGAAAAGACAAGTTGAAAGACAATAAAGTAGCAAAGCTAAAAAGGAAACGCGGCCAAAGGAAACAAAAAAGATACGTGGAATGCAACGCAATGTTGGAAGGAAAATAGAATATCTGTATCATCAAAAAGTCGACGAAACATGGTTAGAATACTCTGTTATGTCGGAGATGAAAGAAAATGAAAATTTTAGTTTAAGCTTTCAATAAATGCCCTTCCTATGATGATAGTGAAATGTAAAGAAAATGTAAAGTTGGTCAAGCTTTTACATTTCAAAAAGTCATGATTGTTTCTCAAACGACTTTTTCAAATACTGAAAGCCTCATCTAATTTCTCCCTTACTTCGCGTTCCACTCTTTGAGAAAGGTCCTCTTGAAACGTTAGTTTCGTTCGAATATTAACCTGAGAAGTTCTCCAACCTTGTATTATTTACAAGTTGTTTCACATTACCCACGCCACATTTTATATTTATGTCATTGATTCGAAATTCTAACCGAGAAATTCTGATAAACTGTAATGAAATTTTGGCCTGTAGTGTATATAATTTTCTCTTAGATTTATTGCATTTGTGTTGTTTGGCCTTTGACGATCATCTGTTTACTTACTTGAATTGTATTGGAGGCCGTTTCTGTAGCAATGGTCGTTTTGACCATATAAATCGTTTAATGAAGAAGACTTTTGGCGTCCAAGTTTCCTGGTGCTTTTCTCCCGCGGTTCACAGTTTCCACCAAACTTGACAGAAAGTTGGAGAGAGTCCGTTAATGAGCGAGATTTTCTATGTAAACTGGACTTTCGACATTGAAGGTCTGGGTTTAAACTTTTCCTCTGACGTAAAATCTGTCGAGGTGGTTTTTTGGGAGATTTGGTGACGTCATATGGTACCTGGTCCTTTGGGATCTCTGGAAGTTTCCGTGGTTTCGAAGCGAAATTCGCACTGGTGTTTGGAATTCTTTTGTTCGTTTCCATGAATTGATAATTGAAAAACAAACTGCACAGGAACATTTTATGTGATGCATAATAATGATAATTGACAAGAAATAAAGTAAGATAGAAATATATGATATTTTAAAGAATTGTGTATGATATGTGGCAAATATAATAAAATGAACGTAACAAATTTAACCTTAAACTGCTTTCTGACTGAAATTCCTAACATGACTGATCATTGCCTACAATTACACGGAGAACTTACTAAAAACGTGTAACTGTTATAAAGAACATTTGAGCACCAACAAAAAAAGATTGTAGTTGTTGTGAGGAGTCAAATTCACGAACAAGCAACTTTGACGTAAATGATAACTACTTTCGATCCACCAGTTCGTGTTCAGCCAACTAGCCTTGTATCACTAGAATGCCCAAATTCTAAGGTACATGGTGGCACGAAAACAGTTTACTACACGGGAAATTTAAGATTCAATTTGAAAGTCTTGTTGTCTTTATGAATGTTAGATGAATGGACTTGAACGGGTGTCAAGTGTTGCAACACAAATAAGAATAAAGTTGCTACACGAAGAACTATAAAATTCAATTTAAACCTGACTTGTTTTAAGTTTGTGGGGATTTGAAATGGACCTGAACTGGCGTTGAGTGTTTCAATACAAAAGATAAGATGAGAAATAAGTAAAAGCATACATAAAGAGAAATATTGGGCGATTACAGTTGAGATAAAATAAAAATATAGTTACTGAAGATTCACCTCGGTCTTCAAGGCTGTCTATCAGTTACTCTTTACAACAGAGGGTAAAATTTGAGCATTTTGATTGGAGAATCAATGAGGGTTTTTTTCCTTAATTGACGGCAGTGCTTCAGGTGGAAAACTTCGTACACACAAACCAAAAAGTTAAAAGTCACGCCTTTCATTTAACCACAGCAATGCAATCTTCATTTATAGTTTGGCGTGTTTCAATCAAGGTTTTTTTGTTCGGTCTTTTTTCGTTAAAAAGAGTTCGTGGAAAGTTGTTTTTTTTTCTATTTTTTTTTTACTGTTTCATTGGACTTTTTTTCCAGCTTTGCCCTTGAATGTGGACCTCAAAGGGGTTCCTCGCACCCCACCCACGCTTGGCCAGTCCCTAATCAAAAGTGTTGGTATAGTTTTATGTAGAATGAATTCATTTCGTCCTCTCTTTTATAAATAAGTAACCACAGGAGTTGAATTTGCTGGGGTTTTCAAAGTTTACAAATTGCCCTGGTTGTGAAAGTTTGAGAACACTGTGAAATCAAACCACAATTTTTTTACTTGGCGACAAGCAATTTCCCATACAAATTTAACGCGGCAGATGCTTTTTTAAAAATGATTCAGTATATCTTTTACTCGATAGCACAATTCATGCGCGTGGCACAAATGTACCTCTCAATAGATACCTATCTTCAGCTGCCGCCGAAATCTTTGGCACCTACGCGAGTTGCCCACGTACAGAGGGGAAACTATTGTCGAGACAATTCAGGCAGTGGCCTCGTCTAGAAAAATATCATACATGTCCTTTTCTAAACTCGGTAAACTTCAAGACAAAATGACGTGGAATGCAGTTATCAACGATGGTTTAGCCTTCTACCTGAGCATATAACATGCCTAGCGATATATTTTTAAGATAACTGTCCGTAAAAGAAGTTTCGGAGTGGCGTATGTGTCTGGGTGACTAGCGTTGGGCAGTAGAAAACAAATTTTGGGAAGACACCAAAGGATTGGCAGTCTTTTGGTAAAGCAACATCCAAGTCCGCCAGCATCTAAACACGAAGGGCAAACCTGGATGCGGCCTTTCTGAAAGACTGCAAATCCTTTGGTGTCTTCAAAACGTTTATATGTTTTTTTCACTGCCCAAGGATGTATTTCTATGCCTAAGACTAACACATCATATCATTAACTCCAAACTGCGGAGAAAGACTTTGTCTTCGCGAAACATTTAACCAACAGGACAGTCGATCTTGGTATTCAACACAAAAACACAACAGTGAACTAATTTGCATTTTCGCGACGAACACGATTACACCAAAGTATTTTTACGCACCGCAACGCATCATAAAAATATAGAGCATATATTATGGATTTATGAAATAGTTCAATTGACTTTCTGATACTCTTAAAAACGTTCCATCGTACAAAAGAAAAGAGTGTTCTTTCTCGTGGAATTACAAATAGATATTTCAATGGGACGGCCCACATCTAATAAATTTGTTTATCTTACATGCAGCAAGATTTATATGAACGTAGATAGAATTCTGCTAAATTATTTCTTGCACGACACAAATTCCACGCTTTTGCCTGCTTAAGAAAGTAACATTACGGATTAATTTTGAGATACCCTTAGAAGGTTAAATCACACAAGTTTTTTTCTATTTTTTTTTCTAAATGCAAGACGGAAATTAGTACATTTTTCAAGGACAACAATTTTAACCATTATAATATATGTAGAAGTCAGCTTTTGACTCCAGCTGCAAAAAGCTGGTCAAGTTTAATATATATTGCTAAGTAAAAAGGTATTGACGTTGTCGGGGTGAGCATATGAATAATTCTGAAATCTATTAAAACGAACCGGCTCTCAACAAATTTCTCGAAGATTGTAATTCATTGCCACGCTTTTTAAAAAAAATAAAAACACAAGGAATCTTTCATTAAAAGATTTTTAAAGTTGATCAAATCTTTGTATTTTTCGATTGAGGACGTTTATCAAATCATCAAATATCTTAAGATGGCCGCAAGTCACAAGTTTATGCATCCCTCTCAAAAAGAAAACTGGCTATATACCATTTCAAACATTTATGAAAGAGAAATTACCTTCAGACAGCTAATTTTGAAGTGCCATCATTTGACATTGAAGTTGAGGTTGTCCTGTTCCTTCCACCTATTCCCAACAAAGACTACACAAAATTTTTCAGAGATACAACTCATATCTTCAACGATCAAACTCTGATTGACAAAGTGATGAGTTAACACGCCTGTATTGAAATACAACTAATTATTTGCTTATGGTTGTGCAGGTGGTATAACAAATGACTCCCACACTTGGGTAGGTCATCTTCAAACCACGCATCTCCACGCAGCATTCTTTGCCACTGAAACTGGTCTCCGAGATACCCGATTTCGCTTTCGTATTGTTTATAGCAAAACAATCAGACGAGAACTACAGTCGTGGGAAAGAACGTTCATTATAGGAGATATGTTTAACTCATAATTTCACTGAAGTTGATAAGCAAGTAACAAAAGATTTAGATAGTTAGACATCGACTGTGGCTGTAGTTGTATCACAGACAGGCCTTACGGCAGTCAATTGTTGATCCCAAATATAGCAAAAAAGTTGAATTAACAGCTTTAAGTTTGTTTTGTTCTTTGGACATGTTTTTTACAGTTAATTTCCAAGAAAGTTAGCTTATTCAACTTCCATCTGTTGTTGTATTCCATGTATCAATAATTCACAAACAAAAAAACATGGGTTCAATCTTTAGTTGCGATTGTGATACAAAGTATTCCTAATCTGCATAAACTTTTCATTGGATTTTCTCAACTGAAATGCTTTGCATCTGCACAAGTCAGTAAATACGTGTGCCATCCACTTTGCATCACAAGAAATTTACAATATTCGCGTCCCGTGCGTACGAGATTACGTACACTTTTCCTTAGTTTGCTTTTATTATCATTGGAAATGGCTTCCTTGATACTTTGAATTTAAAAAGCAACAGTTCAACTCACATATTGTGGCTATTCCTTTGTGTTCGGGTAATCCACGTTCACTGTCCCTTTAACCCCAAAATTCGACAAGATAAAAAATAAATATTAAAAGAAGACAGAGAAGGATTTTATCTGCATGATATCTGTCTAACTTAGATGAATGATGCGATAAAATTCCACTTCGAATTTACAAACATTACCACATCCTCATTTTCATTCTTTGCATGGGAGGATTTTGAAAAATAAATTGTCAAACGCATTAGAAAAAACGAGTTTACAAAGGATACATTATCAAAGGAAAGTAAAGGACCATGCAGATTTTTGTATTTCTTTTCCAAAAAAATATTCTTCAGTTGTTGGTTTCTGCATCGATAATTTCATAATTTATAAAACTATTATATTTATAGACAATTAGATTTATATATACACATTTATGGACGCACACAAACACACTGACACACCCACACACACATACATATATAGTATATATATATATATATATATGTAAAATTCATTAAAAGTTCATGAGGAAAAGACAAAAGAAAATCACAAGTGTG
The DNA here is from genome assembly GCA_030142905.1 of Heliopora coerulea. NCBI lineage: Eukaryota > Metazoa > Cnidaria > Anthozoa > Scleralcyonacea > Helioporidae > Heliopora > Heliopora coerulea. The sequence continues at coordinate 774,299 of JASJOG010000007.1, read as the reverse complement.
ACGGATCTACATATGTGATAAAGATACATGTGCCTTTGTATGTGAAGAAGTTCATTTTTTTCGGCTTACGAATGATAAATTCCCAAACTTTCTTCACGAATTAGCGTATTAAGAGGTGAATTTCATAAGACATTTATAAAACTTGCAGTTGGTGCTTTATCGGGTCTAAAACACTCGGTTTTTATATAAAACCGGTTTTATATAAAAATGATTTTAGAAATATACATATATTTATATGTAAGTTAAGTGTGTATGTGTGTTTGCTGTGTGTAGGTGTGTTAGTAAGACTATTCCTAATCACTTGGGTTTCGTTTTTCTCGCCGCTATTTCATCGCTCACGAAACTAAATGCGTCTTTCTTTGCAGATTTCTGAAGAAATCCAAACCCGTTCGCTTCCTGTTTCATGTCTTTTGGAAACTGTCGCCTTCCCGAAGGCCCTGGCGAAACGTGGGTTATTGGTACCAGACCTCCTTGAGCTGACTGGAGAGGAGCACCAGGCAGAGAAGGCTGCAAACTGAAGAGATCGGTAGTGCTTGATTGGAATAAGTTGGACTGCGGCGAAACTCCGTTTAGTTTAACTTCTCTTGTGTTTCCAATGTTCGGTGAATTTACGTTCTGCAAATTCATGTTCGATTCGCTATCTTCTGTGCGCAAGATCAAACCGACCTGCGATCTCCGAGGAGTTTCTACTTTCAATTCAATATTCTCAAATTGTATCAAAGGATCAAAAATGTCCACCGAGTTACTTGACTCACAATTGAAGTCCAAACCAGAAGTGGTCCCAGTCACTTGTTCAGTGCATACGGGCATGTCTCCCAAAAGATCAGGGGCGTCAGACAGTAGATCATTGTCAGTACTCGTGGTAACGGGTGGATCAACAAATGAATGCTTCAGTAAAAAGAAAACACGCCAGAGTTGAGCTATGTTCGGGTCCGAAAAAGTAAAAATGTTTTAACAGGCATACAGGAACGCGTTCGGCATTATTTGCCAAAGTGAAGTAAATGACAGGAGGCAAACTAAGGTTGGGAACAAATATTAAACATGGACTGAGTTTTTGGTTAAAACACAGGCAATGGAAACATGCACGGTCTGAAACTAAGCTAACATCAGGGCGCTTCACAAAGATAAATGAAACTGAAACTAATGTTGGAAGGATCCCGACCCGGGCTTGAAAAGACTTGACTCCCAGCTTGCCTCTCGGGCAAGCAGCTTTTAAGTTTTGCTTGCTCCAGACACTTTTGCTCTCTCTCCGAAATTTTTTAGTCAGCTGACGGTATTTCTGGAACTTAGTCCATCCGGCTAGTGAGTTGGAAAAGTGAATTGTCCGACTGCGAAATCAAGTTCCATGGAAATGACCGGACTGGACAGTCGTCAAACTATGCTAACCGTGAAAAAGTTGTTCCTTTTATGGCAATTAACAATCAAACGCCACTATTTAGAAAATGAATCCAACTGGTTTTTTTTGGCAAACAAAATGGAGCGCTGTGCCGGTAGTTCTGAACGAAGTGCAAAAGGTTTGAAGGTTATGCTCTGCCAAGAACCGAGGGAACTGGATACTAATGTTTCAAGCGACACCTCTTAATCAGAGTGATACAAGGCCGCCAAGAGACAAGATCGGCCCAGGGCAAGGTAGGGTCGCGGGCAGCCTAAATTTTTCTGAAGTCAGAGGCAGCGGGGGTTCGGGACAAATTTTTACAGGCAGTCATATTGTATAAATGGTATTTATTGACTGTTCTAAATTATTTGAATATGTCTGAAATTAATTTATCCTGTATCGTTAAAGAAAACTAGCGGATTAGCGTGGTACGGCAGGCAGTGCCCCCCCGGCTACCACCCCTCCTCTCGGTGCAACTGGAGTGAAATGTCAAAAGACGTTCGGTCGACTCGTCGGTATTTCGTTCTTTCGTATTAACTATTTCTATTTCTACTGATTGATTGTTTGATTAATCAAAACATCTCATGTACAGTGCTCGGTAAATTTGCATAGAAGTGTACAAAAACGTGGAACAACGAGCATAAAGGTAAAGTTCGCCCTTACTGTAGAAAAGTTCATGCCAGAAAAGAGAGACTCTAACTCCGTGTTTCTTTGGACTTCAGAAGTCACCTAAATTGAAAATATTTTACTTTAAGTGCCAGAATGGTGGCAGAGTCTCAGAGGGGGAAGCTGTAGATGACTAAAAAATTAAAATTTTTATTGTTTCATTCTCACCAGGACTCGACAGTTTAATTTCTTACAACATTTTAACGACTTAAGGTGATACACCACGGGACGATTGTAAACAACGATTTTTATAGTCGAATTTCCATTACTGTATTAAATGCCACAAAAGTTGCCTATTCATTTCATGCATGTGTAAAGTGTTATTTGTGAACTTTTTTAAAAAAAATTGTCGCAGCAAAAATCGTCATTTACAACAGTCCAGTTTTATACCGCATTCAAGCTTTTAATACTTGCCAACAGCTATACACTGGGACCATGAAAAGGAGATTAACTATAACTAACTGTAAATACATATCACTATCACTATAACTATCACTATAACTATAACTATAACTATCACTATCGCTGTAACTGTAACTATAAACTATAACTATAACTATCACTATCACTATCACTATAACTAACTATAACTACAACTATCATTGTATAGTGTTAATTACAGTTAGTGTTAAGTTTAAGATTAAGATTAAAAAAATGGAAATTAAGATAAAGATTATGAGAATGATTAGCATAGATTGTGATATAAACAAGTAGACTAAGAACTATATTTCGTTACCTGTTTCTCGTATTCTTCGTATTGTCTTTCTTCAACTTTTGGAAGTTCTTTCGCGAGGTCGTAATTTGGAGGCGGATTGGCTTTGTCTTCAATTAAAAACAAAGTAAATCAAGAACAGTCGTAAGTAATTCTTGAAAAAAAGTCAATACGAACGTTAAAGTTTTATGAGTGAGTACAAGCGTGCACGACGAAACATTTTCACTGCTCTTGATAGTCTCCTAGTTGACACCGTGTAACTCAGACAAGGTAAATTTAAGGATTATAACGTCAACGTAGAAAATGATTTGTTTTTGAGCCACTCGGATATAAAACTTCAGGTAACCACCTCACGTTTTAAAGCCAAGAAAAAGGCTACTTTTTCAAAGTACTACACAATATTCACAAAGTCAAAACACTTTTTCTTGTCGACTAAACTTTGTGTAAGACAGGATTAACCTAAGTTCATCCAATAACATTAGATCGGAGGCGTAGGAACTAATTATCGGGGGCACAACTTACCGGTGGAGGGATCCAGGGGCATGCGCCCCTGGGGAAATTTTTGTTCTTTTTTTTTAGGCTTTGAAACGCTATTTCTTGCATTTTGAGAGCAGTTTCAAAAAGAGAACAAAAGAAATATTAAAAAAAAATTCAAAATAAAAAAGAGCGACTGTCGTAAATACTAAGGGGTACGGGCCCCATTGCTACTATTGGGGGGCGCATACTCCTGCACCCCCCTTCCTATGCCTATGTAGATTATTATAAGAAGTTATTTTAAAATCTGTTAAGGTTTCACAAGTCACCTTCACAATCCAGTTCTTGTTTCAAGCAGGATTCTACAGTCAAAGCAATCTTAAAAAGGGATTCAGTCAGTGATATAAGCTGAAGTTTTAACATATTCTAAATTTTTAATATTTAGGTTTGCACAACTAACGAAAAAACCACTTACTTTTTTAGCTTTGGCCTGGAGTGCAGGGTCGTTACTACCAGCTAGGGTGTGAATATTGCTACAACAATCTTTGATAGAATGGGATATATTCCCAAGATTACATCTCAACAGATATTCTATGACACAGAGAGACTTCTAGAAATGCAGAAAATAACAAGATGTTTGAAACCTTAGTATATATGAAGAATACACAGTAGTCAACTGTTAATGTATTATTTCGATGAATCTTAAAAATACATCAATAATTAACAAAGAAATATCACAATAAAGTAATATCTAATTATTATATGGACAACAGTGAGAGGTTTGTACAATGTCTTAATTTGTATAAAACTTTCATCCCATTTACATGGCTAAAACATTTTGTATCTTCAAAAAAGTTGATGAACTCAGACATTTGTATGCATTTGTTTCTAAGCAATAAAAAATGTTGCTTCTGATCTTTACCTCCTCTGGAAACTCTTGCATTCTACTCAAATTTTAAAACTAGTTATAGACCAGTTTCTATTAACAGAATGCAGTAAATATCTTAAGGTTACATTGGAGGACATGTAATGATAATGTCTACCACAGGGAAATATAAAACTTTTTTAAATATTGAAGCAATGAACTGAAGAAATAATTTTATGTTCTGTTTCCTTTACAGATGTTTGAACCAAGGGATCAGGGTGGTAAAGAAATTCAGTAAACAAAGTCACCAACATTGATGTACACTCACAATAAAATATTTTGATAAGGATAATAGAAAAAATCCTACATGTACAGAATGTGTTGCTTTAAATCCAAAGAAGGCCAGAAAATGTATGGTTTCTATACAAGACCAAAAACTTTATCAATTCTGTGCATTGCCAGACATACCAATTGAATATCATGTGAAGAATCCTGCAGTCTCTCATCCAAAAGTTGCAAAATAACTTGAAATTCTAAAGATGACATCCTGAAACAATTGTTATGCTGATCAGTATGTACATGTAGAAACACCATTTAGCATTATCTGAGTCATAATTTTTTAAACAATAACATATGCCTGTTGGATGGAACGCTTGTATGTTAAACATATCGAGCACTCAGGTTGGGTCAACAAATTCAAGGTCCAGTTAAAGCAGTGGAATCTTGTTTACACAAATGTTAATAATGATCCACCATGTTAAGCTCATCTAAAATGTCATGGTATCTTAGAACATGAAATTTCCAGAAACTATGTGGACTTAACTTACTTATCCACAAAGACTTTTAGTGCTTCCTTGGAAGGAGTGCTCCTGATTCCACCTTTAGCAGTAATGTCATTTACTAACTTCCTTTCATAGTAATGACAGTCTGTGCTGAGTTGACTGGTTTCTTCACAGCTGCAGGACAACAGTAGAAAGTAGAGATTAAATTGGACTTCTTTGCTAGCATGTAGATCTACATGAGTCAATTTGTCCATTTCATCTACTTGCAATCAATTAACACACACATAAGCACGTACACACTAATTCACAGCCACACTTATGTACCCACTTACTCAAAAACTCATAATACATGCACATTCAACACAATAACTTTAACACATACTCAAGTTAAGAAATCAAAAACTGCTTTAGTGACTCTGTGCTGCGATAGAAACATGAATGAAGTCATTTGAATTGGGAAAGTGCCTTGTGGAAACAAGAGAAGTAGCTGAGTGTTTTCTGGTATTTTTTAGGTTGAAATCGTATCATGGATGCATCTGAAAGCTATCTTCCACTTGTTTGATGAAGTAACCAAAATTTTTTGAGTTTTTGTGGCAATTCATGTCTCTGCACTCTAATACAAAATTAAGATGATGTCATCATGTCTCTTTTATGTCAATTTCATGCCCTAATGTTCTCAACAAATACATAATGTATGAGAAAAAAATACCAGAGATGACCAGCATATTTATGTACATCTGATCAGGTGTATCCTGTTGTACATATTTAAAAACATTAGATATCAGGTGTAACTTTTTGTACTTTTTTATATGAACTTCACTTTCAGTTACATCATTGTACTCTTCTGTCATGCTAAGTTAGGACATCAAACCTCTTCTATAAAATATAAATTGAGTAAACTTACATTTCTGGACAATGGCCTTCTGATGAAATCCCACTGGAATCTATATTGCATTCCAAGTTAAATAAAATAATGTCTAAATTAGCAGCCATGGAAAGGCAATTTTTAAGACTTTGGTCATTATAACCAAATAGCTGGCCATCTTGCCATACACTTTTTCCAAATGTGGCATTATTTTTACAAGTATCTCTAACTTCTTCAAGTCAAAGAAGTAAAAACAATGCTAACAATATGTAGTACTAATTGCAGATGTTGTTTAACCCAATCTGATCCAAGATGTTGCCCCTTGATGAGTAAATAGCTGGGTATCAGCCAGACTAAAAATTAACCCATTAAGGGGGTTAACCCATTAATACTCTGGCTAATACCAGAAAATGTTACTCATCAGAGGGATGAGCCTTGGCCCTTAATGAGTTAAAAAGTCAGATATGGACCAAAAAGAGTTGACAGAAGTATTCCTAAACCTTTCCAGTCTGAGACATCTCCTCTTGATGAGCAAAGAGTTAAACAATAATTTTACAGTATGTACACAGACCTGAAAGAACCTCATACTTTTCCACTGCTCACCTGGGCTAATTTCCAGTTCTTGGTCTTCAAGATCTGTTTGTAAATTAACAGGATTATACAAAGACGGCAGTGGGCATGAAGGTTGATGAACACTTGGACTTTCATGAGATTTTGTTGGATTCATCTTGTAAACAATTTCTGGCACACTGTCTTTCACTTTCTTCAGGGTGTCCATGAATGATGGTTCTTTTTCTGTTAGTAAAAATGTAGACGTTAAGGATGAGTAACTGCTGTGCTGACTACTCACTCAACCCACACTATCAGTGACCTTTTAGGGTCGAGGTTAATATTTCCCCCTGGGCAGCTTCAGAGGAGTAGTCCACTGTGGCTGTCCTTCAGGAAACTCGTGCAGCACTATGCCAGAAATTAATCATGGCAAAAATGTCTGGTGCCCTGACAACTGCTTGTCAATAATTGTTGATGTTATCCTACAGGCAACTTCAGAGTAACAGCCTGCCTTGCTCACCCTTGCAAAAGTTTGTGTCCCGTTAGTAAACTCCTTGTAGGCTGCTGTGCCCTGCTGACAGCTTGTCAATGATTCTCAACAGTACTTTTCCACATTTTTGGTCATTCAAATGTCCTTGACTTGGCCAAAAAGCCCCTTTATCTATCTGTCAGTAGGACACCTGTTATAATTCTTGGGGGAAATACTGGGTTGCCCTTTACAACACCATAAAGTTTGACTAATTCAAGTAAAAACATACTTAAAGGTGGAGCTCCACTGTGACCAAAACCTTCCATTTTCTTGCCTGATTGATTTGGGGCCACTGGAATTTTGAAAGACAACTATTTGATACAATACTGAATCAAACATAGGTAATACAATATCATACATACATAATACCAATGACCATTATTATATCAACAATAACTAGAGTTTATGCCACTCCTACATTTTGTGAAACTCAAGTTGCTCTCAAAGAAGTACTAATTTTGTACACAACAGGTCTATGCTCATATGAAGACTTTTTACATGCACTAATGTAATGAATAGCCTGTATTGGATGGGAGGCCACAGGAAGACCATGTCTCCCAAATTTGGCTTAACCCTATAAATTCCCAGGGCTCATCCCTGTGACACTTAAAATTGTCTGCTATTAGCCAGAGTCAAACAGTAAAGTACGCCCTTGATCTTTAATAGATTAAGGAGATCATGTTTAACCCTTTAACACCAGGGGTCACCGCAGTGACAAGTAAAATCAACTAGTATTAGCCAGAATAAAATTCTAAAGTGCACCTTCCCAACTCATTGGGTTAATTACCAGTACTCATTTTCATCAAGTCCTGACATTGCTTATAAAAATTAGTACTCTGAAACTTAAGAAAATGCATTTGTATTTTTAAAAAATGTATTTTTTACTGTTCATTTCCACACACCCATTGACTGACACATAATTGCAACATCTGGATTATCAACATCAAAAAGTAAAAGTTCCAACTCCTATTTAAAAAAAAAAAAAAGAAAGCACTTAAAATCGTAAGTTAGATGTTTTAATTTAACTATCCATAATTATATTTCACAGCTGATTTAAACTTACAGCTGCAGTTTGGCGTACATTTAAATTAAGGCCATCTCCATGAAGTGGATCCAATTCACCAATAAATGCTGTGAAATGGACAAAAAAGGATAAACAACAAAACAATAAAGGCTACTCAACACTAAAAAGAGCAATTTCTTTTTAGATATGTGAGAACTTCACTAAACAAGTCAACAATACTTAAGTAATTTTACTTACATCACTTTATATCAATGGCCTTTTCAAACTGTGTAGCCTTCCTCATGGCATCTGACCTGAAGAAGGGCACATTGTCCAAGAGTGACTGGTTGAGTGAAGTTGGTCACATAATCCCCAATGTTTATTGTAGATGACAAACAGGAACATATATGTTGACCTCAGCATAAAAGGATATTCCTGTTGTCATCACTAGTGTATCATTATCATTATCACTATCACCATGACAATGCCATTATCATTACTGTGGTCATCATTATCAACATTATTATTATCACTGTTGCTCTATCATTATCCTTATGGTTTATTGATTTATTCACTAGCCCATCCATCTATTAACCTTTATATCCATTGACTTATCCATATACTGTATGATTTCAATCACCATCTGAATCCATCCACTCATCCATGGATTATTTCATTAACTTACTTATCCATTCATGTACGCATCCATCCATCCATGCATCCCTTCATTGATCCATCTGTCCATCCACTTACCCATTAATTTGCTCAATTATCTATCCATCAACCATATTTTCACCCACCAATCATTTTATTTATTCATTTGTAAGTCCCTTCATGCATCTATCTGCCCATCTGTCTGTCCATCTGTCTGTCCATCTGTCTGTCCATCTGTCTGTCCATTTGTTAGCCCATCCAGTACATTTTTTGTCTTCCTACTACCATTTTCTACCTATATTTATCCATCCAACCAATCATCCATTCAATGACAAACACAAACAAAACCCCACACCAATCAATTAAGCATATAACCATTCTTTCTTACACTTATCTATTTTTTAATCAACAAATTCAGCAGCAGAACATATAAATGATAAATTTTGTAACTTAGGGTGAAATTCTCTGTCTTTCATTACTGTACTTCATATTCATCCCATTATAGTTTAAAATACTTACAAGCTGTTTGCTTGATGGCTTCTGCATTTCGTCTTAAGCCACTTCGAAATTCTGAGTGTCCATTAATTACCAAGTATTTCATAAGATTAAGAACCTGGAAATTTTGCAGATATTGTAATGATAAATGTTTGCCTGATGGGTAATCCTGATCTTTCTAAGAAAGGTGTTGACAAAGGTGAAATATTTTCTAGGAAATTAATATTAAGTCTGGAAAAAACAGTTTCTATCTTCCTGTCTTCTCACTCCATCAAATAAGAAATTTCTACATATAGTACAATCAGTATTTAAGAACGTATTTCTGCACTCATAAGATTTTTTGATAAGAAAGAAGAGAGATAAAGCAAGCTTTTTTTTAGCCAATACAAGCATTGAATCCTAGATATAAAACTGAAGGAGCAAAAAGAGTTAAAAGGGGTTTTCTGTAATATATTTTCATACAACAAGCTTCCATGGGTGTAAAACCATTCAGGGTTGTCTTTTAAGGATTACTTTATGTGAAAGCATACAAAATAAAATAATATATATCAAAATGTTAAAAATTCAACATTTTCAGTGACATTTTTCTTTCTTTCACCCAAAAATTATCACAAACCTTGAACTTGATGTGAGGAGATTTCTTTTCTAATCTTCCTACCAAGAAATTTAAAAGTGAAAGGCAATGCCCCAAGGATGCTTTGGAAATATCTGTTCAACAAAGATACAGTATAAAGTGAGATGCTTCACACTACATTTGTTTCTAATAAAATTTCACAACTTCTAACAATTAAAAACAATATTATATGATGATAGTACTGCTTATTTCTTGAAGAACGTATCCCTGGGTTGGTTTTTCATCATTTGAAGTTGCTTTCATCAACAATGGTACCTACAAAGTATATAATACAATAGATGAACACAAACTGTCACTTTCCTTCTTTTATTTCAGGATCTGCCGATTATAACAGGTATTTAATACAGCGATTATTTACATTTGTCTATTATAATAAGGTAATCATTTCTAAATTATTGTAACTAGCCACCTTTCAATTGCTCTTTTCCTCTTACAATGGTTAGGATTTTTGAAGCTGGCTATGTCTCTTAGAAATCTTAACAATGGTTACTGGCAGATAAGATTCCGAAAATTCCACCAGTTACCAAATTTGACTTGCCTTTCCTGTTTCTGATGAACGATGGTGACAAAGTCAGATCGAGAAATAGTTTCATTTATCAAATGTAATGAAAAATTAGCCATACTTTCCTAATTTTCTAATTTCCTAATGCAGAACTGAGATGTAGATTCAAGTTTAAAACACGAAATTGACTAACCTTCGCCGCAAATGCTAAAGTCGAAGATATGGATCCAGCTAATCCAGCCGCCATGTTGCTTATTTACGTGCAGTTTGGGATTAGGAAATACCTCATGTAATCTGTGTATTGCGTCGCTCATAGTTTCTGAGAAGTTCAGAAAGGCGTCGGCGTTTTGTTTTTCGCTTTCTGAAATCTCGCAACATCCCAAATGTTTATTTCTAAGTTCATCAACATGGATGACATTTTGTTTCTTTTATAAAATCTGAAGTAGGCTTTATGTAGGGGCAAAAATCCCGTGTCTGTATACTTTATTTAAACACGAGTATGGGCCAATCAGAACTTGTGTTAGAAGTACATGTAACCTATTTCATAAGTTTTTACATTAAGAAATGTAATATTAAATATTTATCTAAAAGGAATCACAGTGAACCCAATTCTAATCAATTTCCAATTCCAACTCCCAGTTTTAAAAAAGTTATTTCTTCCTGATGCAGGTTTACAAATTCCCAAAAGTAATTTTGAATTTCTAATAAATTTCTTAAATGTAATTTAGGGTCTTTGAAAACAATAAATCCACCATCACCTTTACAGTAGGAGTCAATGGTGAGACAGTTTCAATTTATAATGAAAAAAATTGTACTCATCCAAGGTTCAATGAAAAAGAGAACTCCCAAGATAGTCCAGTATTAAATATCAACAAGTGATACCACAGATGTTTTATACACCTGTTGCTGCATAACACATTAAAGTTGCATGATTTATAAACATATATAAACATACATATACTTATAAAATAACAGGCATCCCACATATACTCTGATAGGGTGAGCCTCAGTGTACCAAGATTTGGCTAACATTATTTTCAGTTTGGATAATGTCATTAGAACTGACAAAAACAATTTAGTTACTTTATGAAACAGAAAATAGCTTTTATGTCTTTGTAGTGTGATAGAAACATTTATTTCAACCAGAAAAATACTTGAAAACTCTTGTCTATGCCTTGTATTTTCACCAGGCACTTTTCCAGTTGAAATTGTTAAACCTACAGTCCACATGTTTAACTCATTTTAAAGCTTAATTACAATGGCACAAAACCATTCTTTTCTTTTTGGTTTTGCTCAAATGTAAACAAAAAGTCTTTGATTTCTTCCCACGATTTCACAGAAAACAGAACTCTTTGAAACTTGGCAGTCTCTTTTTCAGTTAACCTTGCTTCACTCCATTCATGAAGTGGAAGAACATGAATCCCAAAGTCTTTGCATACTTTTAACATGCTCTTGCTGTTCCCAATGATTAATCCAATATCAGCTTTTAAAAGTGCAAGAAGGTCATTAAATGAGTCACCAATGTAGATGGTAACACCACATTTCCAGCCGGCATCCTGAACAATTTTCTCTAACTGCATTTCCTTATCAAAAGCTGACAAAAACTTCTTATCCATGTTACCAGTACAAATTCCTTGTTTCAATTCCAGTTCATTTGAATGGGCATCAATAGGAAGAGACCCAGCCCGATTCAGGACGTCCTCTATCAATTTCTTGGAAAAATTCAGAGAAATGATGTGAAAAGGCAAATTCAACTTCTTCAAACTACTTAGCACGTTTAACAGGCCAGGCATAATTTCCACTCGTTCTGCAAAAGCCCGAAGTCGAACTGCAGTAATTCCCTTTAAAATATTACTTTTAATAACTTCTTCAGCAGCAAGGGTATCTAGAGACTGAACTTCTTTTAAAAATTCTCGCAAACCGTTTTCATCAAACCGTAGTGGCATAGGTTTGTTGCCCATTAGTACCGGACTCAAAATTCTCTTTGAGTGGACGCTATAAAACTCTTCCAATCTTATCCACTCTTCATCCAGTGTTTTTGCTTTACTTCGGTAATCTTCCCTGGCTTTGTATATATCCAAGACTGGGTGCTTTGTACACGTTTTGTCGAAATCGAACGCCAGTACTTTAACTGGAACAGCAGTCTTTGCACTTCGACTGCAGCTTTCACTATTCGCCATTCTCGTGTGGGTCTTCACTCGAATAGAGAAAATTAAAAAGGCATAAAATCGTATTTTCAACATAATTTGTCACATAACTGATTTGTCACCTAAGTGTTCTCCGACGACCACTGACCAACTTTGGTACCACTTCGTGACGACTCAGGCAGCCCCACCCCGAGTAGAGGCAATCGATTTGGGCAAATATTGGGAAAATACAGGACAAAAATTATTTACTACTCGAGAAAAGTCATGAAAAAACGTACTGTAAGAACCCAAGGGGAAAGATATTGAGCAAGCCTTATAGCAATTGATGCCAATTCTTGCAATAAAGTGGTGTGAGAAACAGAAAAGTCTTGCTAAAGGTGAATGTGAAAAAAGTCCTGCTTCACAAAGTGTATAACTCTGCCTCAAAAATGAATTGCTGTTAATTGTATCCAGTCTGCTGGAACTGAATATATTAATAAAAACCATTGGCTGGCAGCAATCAGTTTTCCAAAAGCATATGCACATTTCTACATACACTATTGTAGTATTCATCTAGATTTGTGTGTGCATTATTATATGGGTAAGGTATGCATGTAGACACATATGTATAAATGTGTATATTTAACCAAGAGAAAATTGTCTCTGCTGTGATAGCAACATGACTTATGTCATTTCAACCAGGCAAATGGCTGGCAGCAACACAGGCTGTAAAGAAGTGTTGTCAGGCACATATACTCCCACTCAGTTGAAATGGATCATTTCCCTATCACATTATGAAGACATGGAAGGTATTTTCTACCTTTTTTTTAAAGAAACTATGTTTGTTTTTTTTAAAAATCTTTGTGACCTCTAGCATGCCCCTGTACTCTAATTAAAACAAAATTCACATCAGCTGGTATGGTAAACATGTAACTGGATAGAGAGATAGATAGATAGTTTATCAAAATAATTACATCGCAGCCCTGTAGCTGAATTGCATAATTAATTCACATTAGGAAAAAATATAAGACAATAAAATAAGTATAAATAAAGCTACATATACAAATGTTGTGACATATAGAATCTCTAAAGTTTATTGGTAAACATGGCCATTTAAATGTACTCATATTTTAAGAAAGATTCAATATTTATGTCCAATCTGTTTGGAACTTACTATGAGTCACCTTGCAAATCCCTTACAGATTGGCTGCTCATGTTGTATTGACTAAATGTTTATATTTACACATATGTATGTATGTATGCATGCACACATATAATTGCAAATAAGTATGTAGATATGTGCATGTGTAGGCCAATTTATACTTAACTTCAAAGATACTTTGTGGCTTGATAATAATATGTATCATAATGGTGAATTTGGATTATTATAAAGTTCATATATTTACCAACAGATGTAACAGAAATTATATATTACAGTCACAACAAGATAACCTTAATCTAAATACAAACTTGGCTGACAGTTGCAATTGATGCCAAATAACTATTACCTCTAACAGATTTCTCATGCTCTATGAAGCTTTCAAGAGTACTGCCAGACTGGTCACCTGCTTCCATTTTAATAATTGTGGTGTACTTATTCATTGTAGTGATAGAAGCCATCCACGTTTGTGGATGAAATTGTCGAACGCAGACATTTTTGACAGTGGATGAAGAAGCAGAATATGCAGGCAGTGATAAAGAGAATACAGGATGTTCTGTATGATTGTGTTCCTCATAGAACTTCAATGCAGCACCAACCAACTCTCGTAAGTCATCATAAGTGATGTGTGCATATGAAATGGCCATAGCTACCAGAGAGAGGATGCAATGAAACCTCAACAGCCTTTGAACTCTTTCAGCCACTGGGACATCCCTGGCAAGATAGTAGTCCAATTTATCCATTGTAACCAGCTCTTGCTTGATAAAATAGTGGGTGTAATCATTTCGTAGCTTCTCAAGCCCAATATCAACCAGAGATTGCATGGCTGCACAGGTGCTGAAGGTGTGGGTTATTTTGGCCCTGACTGCTGCCTTTTCTTGATCAGTGTTGCAACAAAACACCTCTTTTATCAACTTTCCAATCTGAGTCTGGTTTGTGGAATACAGGACTGGCTGGTACTGTCCCTCAAACAATGCTGAAAAAATGACTTTGAGACAAAATGCAATTTTGCCTGACGAGGTAAAATCTTTGAGGAACAGCCACATACATTCAGTATTATCTAAATCTTGCCTTGTTATTGCCTCGCCAACACCAAAAGGTGCTGCTAAATTACTGGTTGGTGATGTACTGACAGTTTCTTCCTTTGCTTCACTGGCCCCAAAACTGTTGCTCTTCAAGTCATCAAGGAATGCCAGAATTTTCTCTTCCAGTTCTTGATTACCTTGTTCAACCTCTTCAGTCACCAGCTCTGGTTCACATGACATTCTCTGAACAACTGCAAAATGGTTAATAAGCGAGTTTAACTCACTAGTTATAGATGACAAGATGTTTCTTACATCTTCAGGATGGGCACAAATATTCAGGACAGCATTGCTTGAGGGAGGAGGGGGTTGTAAGATCTCACGTGTTCCATCCCAGGCAAATTCCATTGTGATGCTACTTCCCGGTTGATCTGCATCATTCCCAAAACTTTCAGGAGATCCATAAATGTTATACCTGGCATAACCATGGGTTTCAGCATGACTTACTCTGTGAAAGGTCATATGTCTTTTCTTTTCTTCACTGATGTTAATTCCATCTTTTTTACTTGTGTTAAAATTTTGACTTCTGACCAAAACTGTGCTGATTTTATGTGCTGATTTCTCAGATAAGTTTGAATCTGGGGTCACACATGGTTTCATGCCCATATGAGTCACTCCCTGATGGTTACTGCGATCACATACCAACCATACCTCTGGCAGGTCCTTTTGAAGTTGTACACAGCAAGAATACAGAGAAAGGAAGTATCTGGCATACTTTAACTCAAGTTTTTCTAAACTGGATAAATCCATATGCTTTTCAATGGTTTCTGCTTTTCGAGCATGTAAGTCCCTCTGCTGAAACAAGTGATATAACTTCTGAGAAATTGGTGTGCCTACAAGGACACATTGGTGGGTTGTGATAGGCAATGTCAATTCAACTTGTTGGTTGATGTTGTCAGCTTTAGTGTCTTGCTCGATGCTTTCATCAAGAATCTTGCTGAGGGTAGAAGGCAGCTTACTCACAAGAAAGAAGCTATTTTCTACAGAGTTCACAATGTTTCTCAGAGGGTGTTTGAAGTGTGGGGGAACATGATAAATCACATAACCACTTTTACAGTTAAAGGTCTTGAAAGAAATACAGTTGTTGTCTTCTTGACTTGTCTGCATGAGGTCGTTCAATGTTTGCAGCAGGGATTCGGAGTCTTGCCTGAGCGCTGAATTAGCCATGAATTCCTAGAAAGGAATATTAAAGTAATAGTATAATATAGGAAATGAAAGTGTATGTCTTACACTACATTAACAATACTGATCACTGGTGGCTTCTTCAACAAAATAAGCGGACCTTTTTACCTCTTAGATTATAGATCCAAACGATGAACAGTTCCGGTCAGAAAAGGTACCGATCTGTTTTCAAATAACTTTAATTCCGTCCTTTTGCTGGCTCTCAGAAACAAAAACACGTTCTGGAATTGCCGCCAAAACAAGCAAGTGGGACCGCAAGAGGCTCTGGTATGGAATAGCAGAAGTTACGGAAAACTCCGAGTATTCGCGATTATTACCGAATTCACAATATGTTGGAAAACTTGATGTGCGCATGCCTTGGACTATTCTTGTGTAAACTATTGCAAGAATCTTCTGTTGTTTTTCTGCGAAAGTTATACTTTTTTGCAAAGTTGGGAAGGCATAGTTTGACAAACAAGGTATGCTGAAGTTTTACGCATCTCAAGCTTGCAGTATTAAAACTCATTTACACGCTCGTTTTGTAAATTTTCTGCGCATTTATCTCGAGTACTTAACGCAACTGTGTGGAATTGCCAAAGTTTGTTTACCGTACAAATGTATTTCATTGACAGATTACGATGTCTGAGTCACCTAAAGAAAAGAAATCACCAGTGAGACCAGTGGAAAAAGTGCATGGACACTTTCTGTTGCCTAGCCCGATTCCAACAAGAAGAATGCGAACTACTTCTCAGTAAGTACAAAAGTTAAGGTGCACTGAATGACAATATGTCAGGTTGTACTAGTAACAATTTACAGATGTTTGTTGGATGCCGCTTGCTCCCTTTTTAAACTTCTACCAAACATTCAAATGTGACTATAGACTTGCCGGAAATTTTGACGAAGAAAATCATAAACTCGCCAAGAAGATAAGAAATGAACAGTTCGCAGTACATAATCAAGGTCATCATTGGTGGATTTTTTGTTTATTTAGGGAAAATCCCCCAGTGACAAAAGTAAATTATTTTTAATATGCATTAGACTATCTCTTGGATAAACAGGGTAGCATCCAGTCTTACGTCTCCCCTCGACAATAAATAACTATATTTCCTAACAACGAAAATTTTCACGTTTGGATCATAACATTTTGTTTTACTGAGCTCAACAACACTGGCAGTTAATGTAGTCTTTTCTTTCAGATCGAAATTAGCTTCAGAGTCTCCCCTTCAGACTGGGACTTGCAAATCCTTTTGTCGACAGAAAGGCCATGGTTTTATTGTTCCAGATGACGGAGATAGAGATATTTTTGTTCATATATCAGAGTAAGTGTTATCTTGTTCCAGTTCATTTTGTAAGATGTCATGAATGTAGAGAATAAAACAGATAAAAGGCTGCCAATGTTTAGTCAAGATAATGGCTGTCACTGATGGAGATGTAGATGGCACCTGTGATAATGAGATGATTAACTTGATGAGTGAAGCTTTATAATTATCAAGGAACATGGGGCTCTTTCTTGATGGAAAGACTCAGAGCTTGGAAACATTGGTTGATGTTCCTTGTGCAGTAGGATTAATCACAAAGAACTTCCTTATACATTAGACCTGAATTTTTGGGGCCAACTGGCTTTGATCATTTTTAGAATTTACCAGATTGACTAGCCAAATCCCAGCTACTAATGAAATGTGCCCATTTGTGCCCACTGAAATGTACCCAAAAAGGAAACTTTATGTTACAAAAACCTACGTGGAGCTACAGTATTTAGGCTTCCTAGACCAGCTATCAAATGTAACTCATTTGATTTCAATATTTCCCGAGGGTCAAACTTGACAAACATAATATTCTTGTTTATTTGTGAAATCAGGCATGTTACAACATTCTGACCTTTATGGAGGAATCTTGGAGAAATGGTGTAATCATTAGTTCATTCAACACCCTATATACAAACTAGACCCTTGTATTAATGTCCAATCCCATCAGTGTGTGATGAAAATACTGTCAGTTAACCCATTAAAGAGTAAGGGAGCACTTAACATTGTTATTTTGGCTAATGTCAGACAAGTTGATTTGGAAGAGTGCAATGTTTGTGCCTTACAACCTAAGGTCATAGCCTATGGGCCATTTTTGAGACTGAGGGAAAATATTCCAAATTAAAAAACAGAAAATGGTAAATAGTATATTTATTTTTTATTACTTTTCATTGCCATAAAACACTAGTGCAGTCAGATTAAATTCTGCATTTTTTGTTTATGACCATTGAAAAAGAGTGTTCAATTTCTGTTTATTTTTTGTTATTATTTAGTGAGATCATTGAAATGTTTGAGCTTTTCCAAAAAGTCAAACAAAAAAAAAAGATAAAAATATTAATGCTCACTGGCAAATGAGCTTTGGGATGAATTGCATTCATCATGCTCCAATATCAAAAAATGTGCCAGGCAGATTCTGCCCACCCATGATTTGTAAAAGAAAATGTAAAGGCATAATTCAACTTTTCTTGGTACTTTGATCTAGGGGTGCACCGGATAGTGTTTTTTTATAGCCGACTGGATACTGGAATTACCGAATAATTGAAAAAAATCCAGCTGGATACCGGTATTTTGGATGAAAAGCTCGCACTTGCCACAAATCAATCAATTATTACCCAAATTAGGTTTGGATTGACAGGAGAAAAATTAAAACTTTACACTGAAGTTCAAATATGATTTGTCTTTTTTTGCAAGTAATTACTTTAAAACATTACTTGTTCACTGGCGTTTATAATTATTACAAGCATTAATTAGACAAGTTACGAGTTGCAACTTGCAAATGGCGGAAAAATGCAATAGAACTGAAGATGAAACTCCTTTTCATACATCACAATGCAAGAAAATTCTGACAATGCCACTATATAACAAACTACAGTGGGACTACCAACAACTTCATATAAAATGGTTGTTATGCGCATCAAAATGTGTCACTTATTGAGATTGTTATCAAGTAACAGACGATTATCTTCTGTTTATTTGTTAAAAAATAACGTTAGAACAGAACACGAGTTTACATTGTTCCTCCCATTAATGTCTGTTGTTAGTATGGTACAAGTAACACAAATTGACGATTGTCTTCAGAAAAGCAAATTATCTGGTATCCAGCCGGATACTGGATAGTCCCATTACCCTACTATCCAGCTGGATACAATATCTGGTGCACCCCTACTTTGATCTGAATTTATCTTGGTAGTTGAATGTTTGCTCAATATCTACTTTGGGTTTAATAATTGTTAGATGTTATTAAATACTAGAAAAGACCTGGTTGTAGAACAAGTTGTATGAGGCCTGGGGAGTGCACTACTATCCATATTTTAACAATAAAATTGAATATTTGTCTGGTCAACTTACTGTTTGTTGGGTAAAGTTTTTTATTCAGATATTCAAAGCATTATTGACACTTTCTTACCCATTTACTTGTCTGCCATATCCACTGTTTAGACATTATACAAATGGTCCCTGAAGTATAATTTCTTTCTGGTGGTGGAAGATGATATTTTTCATTTTATGTTTCATTCTTGAGTCACTTAATGTTTCAAGTTTTTGGTAAAGTTTTGTTTAAAAAGTGCATCAGAAAACTAATGTTTCAGTTTAGTGTGGAAATAAACAACTGAGACTAATGTCTCTTTTGTCTTGTTCATTTTAGCATTGAAGGAGAGCTTGTTTTAAAAGCTGGTGACAAAGTAACCTACCGAACGGTACCTTTACCTCCAAAATGTGTTGAGCAGCAAGCTGTAGAAGTAGTAATTACAACCCCTAATGGACCCCATGATACGTGGTCAACACTTTCTCATTCAGTCATGACAGGTCATTCATTGTAAGCAAGATATTCTGGGTAGTACTTGTCAAAAAATTTCTGGACATTTGATTTTTGATGGGAAATTGACAACACTTTCAAATGAACTGAAAATGTTGGAATATTGTTTCACAATGAAAGATTGGACAAATTTTTGTTTGTTCATCACAGACAACTAATTTGACTTTACAACTACTCATACAGGCACTGGAGGGAATTATAGACAATATATGTGATGTATTAGCTTCTGAAGCAGGAAAGTTTTAATACCAATGGTTCATATGAATATCTGTGTTAAACAGCCACATCATTTGTATTATGATATTGCTCTACTCCAGCTGCTACTTATATGCAAATCTCTTATTTGTAAAGTTTCCAGAAATGCCAAATCAAACTTTCTAAATCTAATCAGATCTGTGAAGTGAGCCCCTTGGGCATTGTGTGGAAATGAAATAAACAGCAAAGGAAAGTTGAACTAAAACTTCCAGTTGTAGAGGACTAAGACATACATTTCGAGCGAAAGCTCCTTCACGTGATCCAAGAGCTATTTCTGAATATCGACGTTCTTTAGTATAATGAATGGCCATTCGTTTGAACGTCATGAAGTCTTTCTCCTATCTTTATATTTTCATTTCCATTTTCGATCGCTGTCTGTTTTTAAATAGCTTTTCTTCAAATTGGATATCTTCGAAAATCTCAGCCGCATTTTGAAATATTACGATCCAGGTAAAATCAATGAAAGTTGGACAACTGCAAAAACCATTCATTCGTGGCCTTTGGTAGTGTTTCAAGATTCCACATAACTGGACTGTGAATTATTCTCTAGTCTTCAATCACCTCCTCAAGTTTCCATTTTGACCATTTTTTATAACAATTTCATTGGTTCTTTGATGCACCAGTGACCATTCGGTTTATACAAATATTCTGTAAATTTTTTGTCATTTCCCAGATCGAGTTGGTCTGTCGTGAACTGATCAATGAGAAGCAAATTCATCTATTCCTGAAATTTGTTGATCCACAAAAATTATGCAAGTAATAGTTTTTAGCATAGAAGTGGCAGCTTGTATACTTAGAAGATAACCTTAAGCTTTGCATGAGATTCAATAGAAAAGGAATTTTGTTAAAATCTGGTTCAGTTTTGACAAACAAAATTCACTTCTTCAACTTTGAAGCGCGTTAAACTTCGTAATATTAAACGAAAATTAATGCATACATGCAATATTGTATTAATTCACTTTTGCGACTGTCTTCATTTTTTGTGTGGATTGGAATGCTTGAGGATATAAATTTATACCGGCAGGCGTAAAGGACGTCAACCTCTTGGCAAAACACATTTGTTTGGAATTGTAGAAAAACTTTAAAGGTAGAAACTCCGCCAAAGAACGAGAGATCAAGGTACTGACGTTTCGAGCGAGAACCCTCCATCTGAGTCATATACGAGGTGATATCTAAAACACTGGATATTATATGTTAGGAAAAGGTGGAAGATAAATGCAACCAATCAGATGAGCGGTAGGTGAACTCTATCGCAATGAAGATGGAGAATTACTTGCCATTCTAATTGTCGACCAGTGAACTGACGGAGCGGTTTTACTGACGGAAGGTGAAAAAAATATAGCAAATAACTTATCATGTCGTGGCGAAGACCTTTTAAAAACTTAAGACTGGGCATAGTGTCGCAGCGGCGAAAGATCAACAGTGATACCAAAACTGAGGTGCTGCGTAGGCAGTTCTCAATCAATGCAGAAAGTGTTTAACGTTGTACTCTGCCAGAAAACCAGAAAACAAGGTACTGATGTTTCGAACGAAGGCCCTCCGTGAGTCAAATGCTCGGTGAAATCGAAAAACACCGAGTATTATATGTTGGGAGATAAATGTAATGTCACCCCTCAGGTTCGTGTTCTTATATTTCCTGTGGCCATCTTCCTGGCAAGCGATGTCGAAGGTAAAAGTGCCTTTATGTATACTAGATAACCCTATCAGCTACCTAAGCTGTTCTCCCTACAGGTCCAGTGAAGGTCATCCCTCATGGGTCCAGTGTTACTACCGGAGGAAACCTGCGATGCTTGGTAGAGACAAACTGGACAACAGTCTTCTCACATGTGTGACCAAGGCAACTTTAATCAGATACCTGCACGGAGCTGGAATCTAACCCTAGTCACAGTGGTGAGAGACATGTGCATCATCACTGTGCCACCAGCACCCAAGGTTGTTCAACTCATATCTTAAACGCTATTGGCTTTTTAAGGATAAGCGACAGCACATTGATACATCTGATATTTGACAAACTTAACGAAAGTTCTGATCACAGTGAAGTTATTCCACCGTTTCAAATGGCAGTGTAGATCACAAAATCATCTTATTGACGTATGATTTACTTTTTTAACTTGAGTTCTCGTTTAGTGAGATCTGTGGAAAAATCGGTCGATAACTGCACATGAATCAAACTTCCAAATTCAATTCCGTAGGATCAGTAGTGCGTAATCCACAGCCCTTGATTTGTCATGTCTATGTTATGTCTATATAACGATCTTAGTTAATTCACCCTGTCCGTTAATTTTATCTTCAAACACCAGTTTGTTCTGTTTCGTTTTGTCGTTGCCTGCCGTTTCCACAACCGGCAAATCTTCGTCCTTGGTTTGGTAATCCTGTGGCGCTTGACGCCGTTTAGCGTTATGAGTTTTGTGCATTTGTCTCTTGTCGGTTGGAGATCGTGAACCAGATGTGGTTGCTGCAGGTTGTGCTCGAAGTGGATGAACTGAGCTGATTAACCAGTAAGTCTTCACGATGCCTTTTCCCTTGGTAGAGACAGAAATTTTAAGTGTGTTAAGGTGGCGGCATGGCGGCTTAGTCATAGGGATGCGGGATACACTTGTTAATTCCCGTCATTTTGGATACTATACACTCACTGTCACATCTAATTATAGCTTCCTATAGCACACATATATATATATATATATATATATATATATATATATGTACATATATATTATATACATATAATATATATGTACATATACATATACATAGTTATATATATGTATATATATAACTGTATATATACATATACAGTTATATATATATATACATATATATAACTGAGATGATAATGTTTACGATGAATCCAAGAGTGCTCGATACCATATGGGGCAGAGCTTAAATGTAGTGAGATTTTGCTTAAGAGTATATGGTTACTACTCCGAGTTTCACGCGTATGCGATCTTCAGGCAACTGAAACAGCGTCGATTCATTGTCTCCTTTTTCTCTGTTCATTGACGTCATGGTTTGCGTGGGTTGGATGACTCATCGCTATTGTCCTCGTGTGGCTTGTCTTTGAGATGAGAAATCTGTTCAGGTGTCTGCAATTTGAGACGATCTCCGATCTTTTGTTGAGAAGGTTCTTTAGGTGGTTTTTTAGGCGTGCTTTCATAATGCAAAGCTTTTCCTCCAGGCAAAGGTTACATCTTTTTGCTCCGCTTGTGTAGGCCGCGGCTCTTTTCACGATCGCCCATTTTATATCGAAAGATTGGCTATTTGATTTTAGATCCCATATGTATTTTGATAGTTCAGTCTCATTGGAGTACTTGCTATCTTTGAAGGATTTGATGTGGTTTCTGTATCGTTCTTTAAAGCTGTTTGCTGTCATTCCTATGTACTGTTTTGTCTCTCCGGTGTCTGTCGTGGTTACGTCGGCTCTATAAACGATGTTGTCAGTTAAGCAGTTACCTTGGAGCGGGCACTGTTCTTTTCTTCTGCAGTTGCAATTATCTGTTCTCTGAAGCTTTCTATTTTCATATTTATTTAGGATTCGGGAGTTATGTTTGGTGATCATAGTCTTCATGTTGTCCATGCAGCTGTAGCTAATTTTGACTGTGTTCCGGTCGAAGATTTTGTGTAGAGTGCATGACTCAGGAAAATGTTTGTCAATTAGTTTTAGAAAGTTATGGCCAATTTTTGATCTGATGTTCTTGCTATATGGTGGGTTGAACCATATAATGTTTCTGCGTCTACGTTTTTGGGACGATGTAGATTCGGGCGTCTTGTCGCTGTCGGAGATATATTGGAGTTTGGTGTTAAAGTGGCTACGTCTTAGTGCGTCTTCGTATATAGGTGCTGCAGAGTCGAAGGTTGATTGGTTTGATGATAAATGTGAAATGCGAGAATTGATGGAGGCTGGAAGATGTTTGATTATTGATGGGGGATGGTTGGAGTGGCGGCTGATGTACAGTGGGTCGTCGTTTGGTTTTCTGTAAGGTCGGTAGTCACCGTTCATCAGGTTGAATGTGATGTCGAGGAAGTTTACACTCTTCAGATTAGTTTGGGCTGTGATTTTTAGGCCAAGTTGGTCAAAAATCTTGATTAGCTCTTTCCTTGTTTTATCAGCTGATCGACCGGTGGTGTTCTTTAGAAGTGCTAGCCCGTCGTCTCGGTAAAGGCCCACGTTGTTTTACCCAAATTTACTGGTTAACTCATTGAGAATAAACAAGCCGACTAATTCGCATACCTCGCGGCCTACACAAGCGGAGCAAAAAGATGTAACCTTTGCCTGGAGGAAAAGCTTTGCATCATGAAAGCACGCCTAAAAAACCACCTAAACAACCTTCTCAACAAAAGATCGGAGATCGTCTCAAAGTGCAGACACCGGAACAGATTTCTCATCTCAAAGACAAGCCACACGAGGATAATAGCGATGAGTCATCCAACCCACGCAAACCATGACGTCAATGAACAGAGAAAAAGGAGACAATGAATCGACGCTGTTTCAGTTGCCTGAAGATCGCATACGCGTGAAACTCGGAGTAGCAACCATATACTCTTAAGCAAAATCTCACTATATACATATATATATACATATGTACATATGTGTATACACACATTTGTATATACACACACACATACACACACACACACACACACACACACACACACACACACACACACACACACACACACACACATATATATATATACATATGTAACTTTTAACCTGTGGAAGACTGTTGACTGACAGTCAAAAGCTCGTTCGAATAAAATTGTTTTTGTCAGAAAACGTAATTATTGTGATTCTGTGTCATCCTGATCGCACCTCCTCGTTTTTTTCTACTATAATGTCGTTATGAATTAACGAAAGGCCAGGAAATTCCCAAATATTTGAAGGGAACAAACCTTGATCAAAATGTCTCCTCGTTCAGTGATATAATATCCTCCAAGTATCTCCAAAATATCTCTAAATTCACGGCTAACATGAATTTTAAGAGCTTGAAAATGAACAACCAAAAGAAAAAAAAATAAATTAAATGGGCATTTGAAAAGGATAATTAGCTTTTACATCGGGAAAATTATTCGTAGTTGGAAGATCAGGTTTGGTAAATATATTCTTTTCGTGGTAAAGAAGAAGAAGCTGCTGGCTGGCGAAAGCTGAATAGCTAAATAGACAGGAAAATCAGTCATTGATACACACGTACTTACGTAATTACATTAGAGAGTAGTTTAAGTTATTCTTAGAAAAATATCCAGACAAACCTTCACCGTTTGATTCCATGCGCGAGGCTGTATTGACGGTATCACCAAACAGACAATATCTGGGCATCTTGTTTCCAACCACACCAGCACAAACTGGACCTAAGACAAAGACCCCGTAACGCTGAATTTATATCCGACTGTACGAAGCATGAATATTGGTGTAAATAGAGTTTTAATGGATCAGGATTTTAACATTTATCGTATACAAGTAAATGATTTTAGGACCATCTAGGGGAACTTGGTCAAATAGAACTTGCCTCTTCTTACATGATACTTAATTAGCAGTTATTTGGTTTGTATTTATATTTATTTACTCAATTTGTCACTTAGTTTTTATATATTTATGTTTTTAATTTTAATTATACACGATAGATGTATAATCTTAAAAGAACTCTATATAATTTACAAATTTTAAAGTAATTATTTACACGTGTGTATTTGAACGAGCTTTGCTGCTAAGCATAACTTGGATAAATAAATGATTTGATGACGAAAACATTTTACTAGGGTAAAAACCAATCAGGGATTACAAAATGCATGCACTGTTATCAACTGGTGCCCTAAAGAAATAACAATTACAAATTTGAAAGAGAACAGGTTTAAGGTAAAAGTTGGAGTTACTACAAGATATAAAACAGTGATTGATTAAAAATTATTTACAGGAAAAACACATCCATTGTAGATTGATTGATTGATTGATGTCGACCACTTTCACCATAAAAAGATAATTCGCAACAGAATATCTGCCACAGCGTCTCCCAATGCACAAGTTCCTTAACTCAAGTTTCTATAAATGCTGCGCGAGCTTTTATCCTGAATCTTTGGCGTACTACAACATTTAGTTTATACAGTAAGTCGTTCAGTTGGTTATACATAATCTTACCACTGTGCAAACCAATGCGCAACTGAAGCTTGTAGTCTGGAAAGTCAGGAACTTTAAATGTTGTCAACGCGTTAAGTAAATGTAAAGCAAGATCGGCAATTTCACCAGCATGACGGCTACCATTGCGGATTGGTAGACCAGAAACCACCATATATGCGTCACCAATAGTTTCAACCTACCAAAGGAATGTAAAGGCATTAAATGAGGAACAAGGAATTGGTTGGTATGAAAGAATAGCATACAAATGCCGCGTAATGTTTACAGAAGGAATAGGTAGGAAATATGGAAAAAATTGGAAGAAAGTAATGGATAATGAAGGAAAGGGGAGTGAGAACAAGAATGGTTTGGA
Source organism: Heliopora coerulea (assembly GCA_030142905.1). NCBI lineage: Eukaryota > Metazoa > Cnidaria > Anthozoa > Scleralcyonacea > Helioporidae > Heliopora > Heliopora coerulea. The sequence goes on along the minus strand of JASJOG010000007.1, from coordinate 748,095 downwards.
AGGAGAAAGTTCGACATTGAGATCCAGAATATGAAAAAAGAGAAATAAGATCAAGTTAATTACGGAAACACGATAAAATGGTGACGGTAGTGGCTAATGTACACATGAAGCAAAGCCGTACCTTATAAACATCGTAGGCACATATTATGTCGTCAAATAATGTGTATAACGTATTCAGTAATTTCACTACCTATATCAGAGTAAAAATCAATATATATCGAGTGACATGTGCATCCACTCTCATACTTTTAAGAACGGACTCAATTAAAATCGTTGCGTTTATAATAGTAACAAAGAATCAGTTAAGCAAGTATTATCAGGCCGAAGTGTAGCTATGATTTCATGGAAATTAAAAGGCAAATAAATAATCTTTAAAGGAAATGGATTTGTGGTGATGCATTCTACAAAGATTCAGGATAGATAACTATTTTTTCACTATTGAATTAATTTTTCTTGTTTCTTAGCTATCGAGGGGAAATATAGGAGCAAGTGACCGGCGAGATTGTAACATTTGTATTAATTTAGCCTTGAAATTCTATAACTTACAATGGCTAAGCCAATCAAATCGCAGCGTCAGCGATTGCACTATCAATCAGCTTTTGCAGAAGGATATACCGGCTTGGTTTTAGTCATTCAATTTATCGCCTTTTGGTCTTACCTGAAGTGGAGTAATTTGAGCGGAGAATTTTGTGAATCCAACAATATCACTGAAGAAAATTGAAACTTCGTCAAATGATTCCGCTGGAACGGGTTTTCCATGCTTGAGGTCGCTTGCAACAGACCTGGAAACAAACAACATCACTTGTTATTTGACATCATTGATGGTACATTGCAACCTTTGCTCGTCATTAGATTCCTCGAAACTCATTGGTTAGATTATCTCATCAGTTATCAGGTGGTTAAATCATGGTCATCTTTTACGCCCATTTCAAGATTGGCAGATTCCTACAGTTTCATTCTGGGAAGGAAAAATATCGTTATACGAGCCAAAAGATTTCATTCAGTAAAAAGGATGTCATTTCGCTGACTTTCGTTAATTTTTGTATAACCAGGCTATCACGGTAAGAATCCTTAATCTTGACGTGAACCTTAAAACAATCGCACGCTTAGGGGTTGTGTATATTTGTAACCGTTAACATTATATTCCCCACCACTTCTAAAACTGGATAAAGTGCTTAAGAATCTACTATGTACGTACCCATGCACCCAGATAACTACAAAACGCGTAATAAAGTAGCTAAGGTACTAACGGGGGCAGCATTTGATGAAGCAACTCGTCAGTTTTCTTTTTCTCTTCGACCAAAAGAGTTGTTCTTTCTTCAACAAGACTCTCCAAATTGTTAGCATACTTTTCAAGCATGTAAACCATGTTGTCAAAAATATTCGTTGTCCTGAAATAATGGTAAGCAAAACGAAGAGAGGGTTATAAGGCGACGAACAAGAAAGAAGAGCGAGAAAAACGACAAATAAATAAACAAACAAACAAATGAAAAAATAAATAAATACAGAAAGCAAGAAGAGGAAGAAGAGGTGAAAAAGAAGCATACATGATAATTTTACTAACTTTCCAAATTTCAAGCGACGAACAATGTTTTTGACTTCCGAGAAGGTTGGCCTTTTATTGGGATCTTCGTCCCAACAGCTTTCCATTAAATCCTTCAGGATATCCAAATCGGATAATGAAGAAGAAACAACTGGGCGGAATGGTGGTGGGCCCAGGCACACGATCTTTTTAAGGACTTCTAAATATACACGAAATATGAATTGTTATGAAACAGGGTAAGATTCTTTCAAATTTTGTTAAAAACTCGGCTATTCCTTCACTTCTAGGTGTTTGGAAACCAGATCAAACGCTCCATCTAGTCAAAGATGATCTCGTTAGACGTTTACCAATCTCACACCTCAGAATCAACGATCATCTCTCAATATCTCCAAGCTCCCTCTTTCAAAACATTAATTTCAACTCCTTCTAGAGTAGGACATATTACTTTCATGCATTGCCTAAGCTGCCAAAGAAAAATTAGGAAAAATGTAGAAAGGAGTACTTTCAAATAGTATCTCCCAACCTTCCGGTTCCTCATCGGAGTTAAACACGTTGTATGGTCCATTTCTCGTGTGCATTTCTTGTAAGATTATAGCAAAACTGTAAACATCTCCCTTTTGGGTTCCACAGTTCGGAAAAGTTGGATCACGCAGCAGTTCCGGCGCACGCCAAAGTAAATCTGAAACGAGAACAGTACAAATACAGTCCGATTAAGAATTGAATTTTTGTACAAATGAATTAAGGTTTCCAAGAAAAGAGTTTTGTAATTGAAATATAGACCTGATATTCTTGGTAGTCAATGTGATTATCAATTTATCGGTCAGTAGAGAATTTGAGTAGTAGTAGTAACTGTATTAAAGGTGGTAATGTTTAAAATAGAGCTCAGTTGTATTTGCCTTAGATGACTACCTAGCGAGTATTTGTAATCGCCTTTAGAATCTCTGCTTTCATCTTCACCGAGTTTCGAAAGTCCAAAACTGGTGATTTTTAGAACCCATCGACTGTCTACCACGCAGTTTGATGACTTCAGATTTCCATGAAATTTAATTTCGCTCGCGTGGAGAAAGGTCATGCCCTTCAACATAGAAATTAAAAAAAATAACACGTGTAGTTAATAAACAACAGAGATCGTTAACAGGCAACATGCATCCCTCTACGATTTCATTGATATCGATTTCACAAAATAGTTGAGCCTAACACTTGATACGATAACAAGAATGTTGGGATGACGTGAACATGTAACGTCAGTGAAAGAAACCATTCTCATCAAAATCTCTAACTGAGAAACAAGGTGTCTGGGGACAACGTTCAAAAAAGGTCCCCTGGTTTTCCTCCTCATCACTCACACTGGAAAACTAAAGTAGTCTCTGGTTTGTAGCTGTAGTCATCAACATATGTTAATTCTTACCCTGACCATATCTCTGACAAGAGAGGCAATGAACATACTGTCCAGTTTTATATCGTCATTTTCAAAAATGTCCTACAACGAAAACAAAACATAACATAAGTAAAAAAATCTCTCATTCTTCAATGAACATTGGCAATTAACGAAAAAAGCCAGAGCCGTAAGGTGCCCCCCCGTCGGCCTTCTCTAACTCCCCCAAGCTCCTTATATTATCATAGCGGTACGACAGTACAGATATACAACTAAGCGATGTACTTCTGTAGAAACAAATTTTTTTGTGAGTGCTTTTAATTTTTTATTTCTGAAAATGTAATTAAAAACTTGAAACAGGCGCTTCCGAGCTTTAACAGCTGCAAAGTCGTTAATTAACGATGAGAAGTCGAGACATTGATCTAACATTTTGTTAAGGTTTGGAAAATGCTTTTGAATCTGGAAAAAAGTAAAAAAAAAATCGGATTTTTGTTTCTGAAAATGTCGCCAGTTAAAATTTTGCCCCAGGCCAAACGCCCCAGTGGACGAGCCTAAGTGCGGTGCTTAAAAGGGGTTATATTAAGTGAAGGATATTAAGGTGTGTTAAAGTAAACTCCAGTCTCTTTGTTGAATTGTCGCAGAAATAGTACGTGCCAGGTGTGTATGTAAATGTGTTTGAGAATCATTCTCAGGGTAACATGAAGAGAAAATTTCATGAATTGACCAATTGGTCTATTTATAAAATTTTCTCTTCATGTAAATGTGTAATCGTTGGAATTTTACCTGCAGACTTCCTTTGGAACAGTATGAAGTTAAGATAAAAATTTTGTTATACTCCACACAAGCTCCAACAAAATTAACAAGATTCTCGTGGTGTAAATCTCGCAACTAAAAGAAATGAACGGCCATTGAAATACTAACTTTTAAGAGCTTGCCGAAAGAAATTGCGTTCACTCCTATGAGTCTTAACCCATTTGATTTAATTTTTGAATATATTAATTGATTATCTCTTTCTTTCTATTTTCGTTCTTTCATTCTTTCCATCTTCCTTTGTTCTTTCCTTCCTTCCTTCCTTCCTTCTTTCCTTTCTTCCTTTCATACCTTCCTCCAACATTTGAAGTAAATTTGTTTAAGTACCTTACCCGTTTCATCTCCATTCTTAACTCTCTTGTTATTTCTACTGAATTGCGATGTAGTTTTCGTATTGCCACGGTGTTATGCTAATAGATGGACAGCCAAAAAAATGTAAACGTTTCTTTACATGTCCTCTTTCTACTCATTAATATTTGATAAGACAGACACATTTGGAAATCTTTAAGGAGACGTGATTTGACTTCACAATCAAACACTTGCCTTAATTTTTAGCGAACTACTTCCTCAACCTTTTCGTGAGATATTGATTCGTTTTAACCCTTTCCTGTCCAAGAGCTCCCCCCTTGACGAGTAAAATCGTCTGGCGTTGGCCAGAGTAAAATAGTCTGGCGTTGGCCAGAGTAAAATACTAAAGTCGGGTATAGATCCGAAAGGATTAGGGAGATGCATTAAGACAAACACTCGTGGTACTTGCATATGCATGTTGGACTCCCTCCGGTCAAACACCTCGAAGAGCATTAAAAGACTCGTCTATTAATTTCGTTTTTCAAACTTTCTTCTCGTTATTTGATCTTAGGGTGAAAAACTGCATCCATGCACGAGTTACTATATTATTTCTTAAGTGCAGTGTAGCTGCGGCGATCGGCTTTACCTTATAAACACCAACAGATGAAAACAATTGAAATCCCTCCCTGCTGTAGTTATCTGAAAACATACTTCTCTAAAACAACGAAAGAGAAAGCTTGTGTTCAACTGCTATTTAACTGATGGGGTATAATTGACAGCCATCGTGAATCTTAGATTTGGCATACATTTAGAAAAGTAAATTTTTTAACTACAACAATAAATTTTCTTTGCAAAGTACCCTTTCAGTTGCCAATATAGTTTAATCGCTACAACTTAACTCTTTGACTACATGAGTCGCTCCTTCAGGTTCGTTAAATGAAGTGGCGAGGGCTAAGAACTCTTAGAAAAACAGTTAAGTGACTGTAGACTGTCAAGGTACATTTTGGGTGAAACATCATTTAACCCTTTTACTGAAGGAGTTCTCCTCTTGACAAGTAAAATCGTCTGGCGTTGACCAGGGTAAATTAGCTTGCAGTTAGTCAGAGTAAAATAACAGAAGTTTATCAAGCTAGGAAACATTAAAAAAACTTACCACCATCTTTTACCGTTTTCAGTAGAAAAAAAATACATAAAAATAGAGTATATAAAATGTTCAATATATTTATTAGAATTATAGCATGAATAATGTTACCTTATCACCTATAAGACTACGAAATGATGACCTTGATCGGTTTGCGAAGATGATTTCTTTAGAATCAATTCTCCACGAATCATCCAACAGCTCAACTTCTAGCTTATATCTCCTATGAAATAAATAAACGTGAAGAACGCATTCATATTGTCATTCAGAGTTTCTAAATTACCTCGCGATAAACAAAAGCATTAACAAGATTAACATACACACATCTCAATACAAAGCATCTTCCTACTCCCAGTTTCCACGACATCGCCTTGTATTTTAATTTGTCCAGCACTGAAAATTTATTGGGAAAGTAGCGGGTACAAAACCCGTTTAAGGTGAATTGAGCCGGATGTCGCTTCAGGTAATCCGGTAAGTAAACTAGGATTCAGATACCATTCATAATTCAAGAGAAAAATACAAAGGAAAATCATGAGCTCGACTTGTCTTTAAATGTGATAAAGACGTGCTGGCTGTTTTTGACGAACTTTTCGTTGGTTTCTACAGCTCAGACAACTTTAACTTTTTAAATTGTGATTTTATTTGATATTATTACCCTGTACGTAATTTATAGGGTCTAAAACAATCGATCGTCGCCTCATTTTTTTTAAAACCCGACATAACCCGACGACTTGTCTATTAAACATCATATAAAACAATATCGCGATCAACTCATCACAAAAAAAGTTAAAAAAATAAATAATTGATTGGTAAAGTAAAGGCAATGAATCAATTGGTTTCTCATAGAGAAAGAACTATATGTTTTTATCCTTACCGGTATAAAGAGATTATTAACACTATCACGCCAAGAGTTAGGATACCAGTAAGAGTCCCAAGTATGATGAACGTATAATTAACTGAAAGAAATATCAATTTAAGGATTAGGTAAATCATTTTGAATCAAAACTTTTACTGATAACCCGCCAATAGTCTGATGTTGTAGTTTGGATTTCAGTTGAGCATTGACTTCATTGTTGGAAGTTCTGATTTAGTTTCAGGCACTCAGACAGACAGAAACCAATAAAGAAAAACAAATGGAATGATGAACGCTCTGACAGGCAGACAAACAAAGACATACAAAGACAGATAGATAATCAAATAAAGAAAAATAAACAATGACAGACAGACAGACAAAGACAGACAAACATACAAAGACAGAAAGATAATCAAATAGAGAAGAACAAACACAATGACAGACAGATAGACAAAACTGTCAGAAAAGTAGACAGATATTCATGGACAGACATAAAAACTAACATAAGTATACAGATAGACAGACAGACAGACAGACAAGCAGATACGCAGGCAGCCAGAGAGACCGACTGAAGGTCGGACTGACATTGCAAGGACAGAAGTTTTTTTGCAAAAAAACCCTTTCATAGCATGGTTGTTCACAGACTAAAAATTGTTCAAAAAGTTTGGTTACATTTGCCAAAGTGTCTTAACCCTTTTTTGGCCACGGTTGCCATTTGACAACTTATTAATTTCACTCTGTCTAACGCCAGACAATCTGAATTGTCAACGGGAGAAACCGGGAAGCCGATATAGCAAAGGTTTAAGCTGGTGAATGAACTTATTTGCAGTGTCCATTTAGCAGCCTATCAAAGTTTTCGAACATTGTCTTCATAATCTATACACTATGTACCATATATATTTCATGAAACTTACTGGACTGAGTTTTACAAAGACTATTGCCAAAACCACATTCTAGAGAATCGCTTGGGACTCCATTTAACCAGAGGATGGCGTCGTCGCTGACATTGAGTATCCTGTTGACATTAAATGTACCAACTTTGACGTACCTGGGGTCTGAGGAAAATAAAAATGAAAGATTGTTGAATACCAGCAGTCTGAAAAAGAAATGTGAAAATAAAGAAGATGTGTGTAAAAAAACAAACAAACTGTAGCGTTGGGCAATGAGAGTTTTGTGTTTAGTTTGTAGTCACCATGTATTGTAGAAGTGATTATGTAGCTGGTGTGTGATTATGTACAAATAGCGTGTAGGTTGTTAGTTAAGTGAGTTGCTGTCGGGTTGTCGTCCAGTAAAGAACATCTTCGTTGATCTGTTGTGCCTGAATTTCCTCCTCGGCTCGGACGGCAACTTATATACCAACGCACTCGCATTATTAAAGCGCCTCAACATCAGCAAGAACGTTAAAAAAGACCCCAAAAACCCAAAAACAAAACACGCAGCCTCAAAAACAATAATCTATCATGACAAGGATAGAGAAATAAACAATCAAGAGATGAACAGCAAAAACAGTAACAATAACAATGGCAACAACAATGAAAAAACGACCACAGCAACAACATTATCTTCTACAATAACAAAAACACAACAAGCACAAGAACAATAACAGCAATTAACAACAACAAAATAACAACAATAGCAACAAAAACCAAAACTACGATAACAACCACGACGATAATCGCGACAACTGCACAAACAGAAACAACTACAACAGTCAGCAGGAACAACAACCACAACTATATCAACATCAACAACAACCACAACTATATCAACAACAACAACCACAACTATATCAACATCAACAACAACCACAACTATATCAACATCAACAACAATCACAACTATATCAACATCAACAACGACCACAACTATATCAACAACAACAACCACAACTATATCAACATCAACAACAACCCCCAAACCACCTCATCAATATCGACAACAACAACAACAGCAACAACAAGAGCAGCAACAATAACAGCAACAAAAAATAACAATGGTGGATTATTACCTGTGCTATTACCACGAAAATCATAAAGTATATATTGTATTACTGCATCTCCGTTGTCGTTGAAAAAAGCTGTACTACCAAGTGAGCCTTAACAAGAAAGACGCAGTTCATTGCATGTCATTTTCACGGTTACTTAGATTTTTCATAACTCAAGAGACAGCCAGTTTTCAATGAATGGTACTGCAGCATTTCTGATCGGTTCGCGCAATGATTATAACGATTTAATGTCTTAACTGAGATGAAAGATGAGTATTTTACTTACTATGATACTCGGTGCCGGTAAGTTTATCAATGAAATCCGTACCGTCCCTGGGATTGCCGTTCTCAGATAAGATCTTATCTATGGTAATGGCGTATTGATAAATGGCATCATGAAGATATCCAGCAGCCACTGGCATGAACACCTGAAGAATGTAATGAGTATCTATAATTAATATGTAATTTATTTCTTTCCTCCCTCCCTCTCTCCCATCTATCCTCCCTCCCTCTTTTCCTCCCTTCCCTCTCTTCCCTCTCTTCCTTCTATCGTCCCTCCCTCCTTTCCTCCTTTCCTCCCTCCCTCTCTTCCTTCTATCCTCCCTCCCTCCTTTCCTCCCTCCCTCCTTTCCTCCCTCCCTCCTTTCCTCCTTTCCTCCCTCCCTTCCCTCCCTCCCTCCCTCTCTCCCTTCTATCATTTCTCCTTTCCTCCCTTCCTCCCTCCCTTCCTCCCTCCCTCCCTCTCTCCCTTCTATCATATCCCTTTCCTCCCTTCCTCCCTCCTCCCTCTCTCCCTTCTATCATTTCTATTTTCCTCCCTTCCTCCCTCCCTTCCTCCCTCCCTCCCTCCTCCCTCCCTTCCTCCCTCCCTCCCTCCCTTCCTCCCTCCCTCCCTCCTCCCTCCCTCCCTCCCTCCCTTCCCTTCCCTCCCTCCCCTCCTTCCTTCCTTCCTTCCTTCCTTCCTTCCTTCCTCTCATTCTTTCTTTATTTCTCCCTCCCTTTCTTCCTTCCTCCTCACTTTATACTCTTCTTTTATTTCATTGTTTCTTACCCGAAACATTTCACTTTCATTTTTCAATCTGTTAAACGGTGGAGCCGTCGTCAGGTTAGCAACAGTTTTTATGATAGCGGGGTCCGATATCATGTTATTTGGCTTGAGGTCGAAAGATATCGTTAAAGCATTCTCAAACGATTTCCGAGCACCTTCAGTCAACTTCTGTGTATAACGCCCGTGAGATAAAATAAAGAATGGATACCGATTGGAAAGCAATATATCATTTATACTGATCAAAACCAGGATGAACGCGTAGTCTCCTCTGTTCATTTCCAGTTCATCTGCAATGAACATAGCCTCTCGGGCAAGTTCATGACTCATCAAAAAGATTATGACTAGTTGAAAAAAAACAACAAAACAAATTCCCATGCATAAGAAACTTTCCAAGGCAGCAAGCTTAAATATGTTGGAAAGCATAATTACCAACATGATCGGTAATAGAGGAGCAGCTATAAAGACTTGTAATCAACATAATGACAGGGATAAAACTTAAACCGGAATAATAGTAATAGGAAAATTAAAATGAAGTAAGATAAACTAGAGACAAACAATATATTTTAAAACTTGATAAGTAGTGACCCGAATTGCACCGCGAAATACATTTGGCCATAAAAGGAAGGTTGTTCTAAAGTTTCAGGTAATAAAATCAAACAAGGTTTCGAGCAACTCTCTTCTGACGTCTGAAAATATTCCCGAGTTTTTGGCTTTGTTGCTCAACAGAGCAAAATCCACAGTCCCGTTTACACTGTTAACATTTTGTGCTCGGCACGGCTAAAATTTTGGCACGGGTGCCGTTATTTTTGGGCACGGCACGAATGATTTTCACAGTGTAAACGGTGCGGACTTCTTAAAATTTAACCGTGCCGAGTACATGTATATTTATGTAAGTCTCGGCACGGTTAATTAGTCGTGCCGTGTCCAAAATGTTAAAGTGTAAACGGGCTTCAAGATAACGTCCCAACAGGGTTTCCAAGCAAAATTGGCTAGTGCACTACGCTAGGATTAGAGTTTGGTTAGGTAGGCCAAACATGAAGTTTTATCTGGAAGCGCTTTATTATATGCTTACTTCTGGCTTTTTCCTTTACTTTCTTCAACTCTTTCTTGAACAATTCAGTATCACGCGGCTGTGTGAATCGGTTGATTGCCGTTATCAATGTCTCGCAAGTGATTTCGATAGAGTTCTGTCGCAAAATTTCAATCAAGGTGTCTTTACGTTCGATCCAGACCGTAACGTTTTCACATATTATGGCTACTTTAGTCCACTTGAACTTCTTCAGAACTTCCAGGACTTCATGGGCCATGTTCCCTGGGTCAAGGACGGTACGTGCGAACGTGCGGTATGTTGATTTGTCAGAAACTTTTGACGAAGTACACAACTACACAAAACAAGTGAAATGTCGTACTTAAATTATCTGCAATTGAGCAAAATTCAACTGTTCCCCAGCCGAGAGGTCTCCATTTGACGAGTAAAATCGCCTGGCATCGGTCAGAGTAAAATAAAGGCCTTAAGATCTACGAGGTTAATTTCAACGATGACGTTGTTTAAAATGTCGGTATTTAAAGAAAACCACGGTTCATTGACCACCGTGGTTGACACTCGTGGCTTGTACTGTCTCCTAAAACGCCCCAGTTCTCCTAAAACAACTGTAGTCTCTGGATGAATTCAATATTGACAACTTTTTTCACTCCGCGAGCTGACGTCGTCATTAAGACGTTGAAATGGTCTGGATGGCGTTGTGTGCACAACGACAACGGTGTTGAGAATACTCTCGAGAATAAAAATCATTCATTCTCTTTGTTTTGCATGAAGAATTTATTGGCATAACTCTTTCCCAGTGAGAACCCTACCTTTGACGAGCAAAATCGTCTGGCGTTGGCCTGACTAAAATAATTCAAGTCTTATCCTATCAGGAAAGAATATATATTCTTATGTATATTAAATATATTATATATTATGTATATTATATATATATGTATATATATATATATATATTATGTATGTTATATGTATATGTATATTATATGTATTATGTATACTTATGTATTTTATATATACATATATGTATTCTTATATATATATATACAGCAAATTACAAAAATTATGGCACAAAACATATCAACATATAAACATATCAAAACCATTGTATGTTCGTTTTATTCCCACCTCAACGGTCAGTGAAGATATGGTATGTAGTGTTTTTTGATACATTCGATGGCCAGTCTAATGTATTAAGGTTGGTTAAAGTATTCACAGTTCCAGATTTACCTATACATCCTTTTTCTTTATATGTTTATGTTTGCCAAAATTTATATGCAAAATTTGGTGCATATATATATAGATAGATATACAGCATATATATTCGACGTGTGTATATATATATATATATATATATATATATATATATACACGTCTAAGTCTAAATCTCAAGGTCCCTAATAGTTTGGTTTTGGTCTGAGTAAGATTGCAGAGAGCTTGAGCCATAGACGTTTTTATTCAAGGCTGGATTTTTCTTTCAATAGAATTTTTCAAGCAAAACATTAACAACGAATAATTTCTCATCCCAAGGGCGTACTCGAACCTCTAAAATGCCATTTTTGTTCCAGACAGATGTCACTAACAGCGTTTCGACGTTCAGAAGATGTCGTCCACACCCAGAACGTCAACATCTATGAGTTAATTTTGTCAGTGATTCGCTGGTGAGAGATGCTGTGATGTCTCCTGGCATTCATCATCTTTGTGTTGATGAAATAATTGATTGAAAGAATATAGTGCCCTGAATTGAAAAACAGCTGTTTATGAAATCTTCCGGATGCTGGCCGTGACTCAAGAACGTCAGATGCTTCAGGTCTCTAGTTGTCCGCCGGCAGGCTGGATAAAATAATAGAGAGTTTACGAAAGCTGCGACGCAGATGCCAGTAAACATAGTAGTTCAGTTTCTACGGCCGTGAAGCAAACCTCCAATGCTAAACTGAAAACGTTCTTTTCCTTTCTGCTAAATGCTTCCAAGCAATTCTGGTTGGTCGATTAACGTTTTTTCGTGAGATAGTTATACAGCTCAAAGCTCTCCGTGTTTTAAGAGCCGGCGTTGTCGTGAAAACGTGGAAATACTCTTCATGACGGTTTTCCTGGAGCCAGGATGGTGTGAAGAATACTCTAGGGATTACAAATTATTCATTTCTTTTGTTTTACAATAAAAATCTCATCGTAAGGCCACTTCGTTCTTGATGTTGACGTTGTGTTTTCATAAATACCCTAATAATTAACATTCGTCTCAGGCAGGAAAGCGATAATCAATTTTTTGGTTCAACAAAACTTTTTAATGGACGAGTATAACTATTGATATAGAGCAGGTATTTTCAAACCCAGACACTCATGGACAGGGAGAAACTCTTGAAACACTAAGGGATATTATGGTCAAAAAAGGAATCCCAGAGAATTGAGGGTTTCGAAAGTTTCGCGTTGGTGAACCGAAAAGCGGAAAAAGAAGATGACTTGATTATTAAAATTGTTGGGCGATAGCCATGTAGACTGAAATAGTAAAAGGTAGTTTGGGACCGAAAAGGGTTAAGAGCTCTAAGGATACATGAGACAAAATCAGTTCTAATCCATGATGATGAGCAGTGTTTAGATCCATGTTAGAATTATTTTCGCTATCATGAGGAAAACAATTTCTTTCTCTGAGAAAGTAAAGTGAAAAATCAGGAATAATAGTGCGAGTTAAGTCATTGAGCCATCAACTGTGAACGAAGCAATGTTTTAACTTACTTAGGTGTGTGGCAGATGTACAATGTTTCAATTTTATTTCGAAATCTATACACAAATATTGAACCAGAAAGATAAAGAAGACATGCAGGCCGTCACTTCAATCTAACTCAAGGAAAATGATTGTTGAATCAAGTTTGGAGACCCATGGGCTGGAAATAAGATTATGGTTGTCCTTGTTATTCCCAGTTGACATTGTGTAACAATGATTGTGTAACAATTTGATGGGATATAACATATACTTCCATTTGAAATTACGGGAAGTGCTAATGTACTAGCAAGTGATTAATGGGATATAATATGTACTTACATTTGAAATTACGGGCAGTGTCACTGCTCTAGCAAGGGATTAATGAGATATAACATGTACTTACATTTGAAATTACGGGCAGTCCCAAGGCACTAGCAAGCCGAGCAGGTTGTTCACAGTGGCAACCCAATCCTATGAACACATCGGCTTTTTCCTTCCATTGATCCACCATTCCTTTAAGAGCGTAGTCCGCTTTACACGCAGTGTCTTTCCAAATAAAATTTAAGGTGTGGTTTGGTAAAATACTTTTGTTTCTATTGATCAAGTCAATGGTATAAGGAATTACACCAGCGTAGTATTTGGCCAGCTTGAGATTATCAGCTTCGAATTCGTCGATGTTTTCAAATGGCAGTAGAATGCCAAGCGTAAGATTGTCACAATTCCCAAAAGAATACGCCAAGGTCGTGAGGAAAGCAAACCAGACAATTCTAGGAACGGTCGACATAGTTTCTTCTTGTTGGCTATCTTCCAGAAAAGTGTTTCCTGTAAAAATTCCGCCAAGGTTTTACTTAACAGTATTTCTTCTCAAATCTCTCTCCGTATGTCATCGTATGGAGCTGTTACCCTGTGTTTCAACCCACGAGGTTTAAGTCTAAGGCTCTGCGTTTGTTGAATCAATGAGTTGCGCTTTTGTGTCGTGAAAAGATCCTGATCGAATTTTGTCTTGTAGTAATGAGAGTACGCTGCGTCACATCAGATCCTCTGTCTCATCAGTTCAAAGTTGCACACGGTACAGCTGCTGATCAATCCCTTATACACTGACAATCATGAGCAAACATCAAAAACACAGTAATGCGATAGCAGCTTCCGCTGGATTTACATAAAAAAGCTTAAAACCTGACGCCTGTAACCGAAACACATTAAAGAGAGAGAGAGAGATAAGATGTGCCGCTATATTTACCACTAAAATTCCCTATAAAACAGTGATTAAATTTAAATTTATGTGTCAACGTATTGCAAAAATAATTAATCGTTAAAATCGAAATCGCTTATAACTTTCAATTCTTAGTCAGGTTTTGGTGATGAAAGTAACGCATTCCAAACATTATAAATGTATTTAATGACTTTTTCACGTTCAATCTAGTCTAGAATCTAGGTTTAATAAAATTGGTACCCTGGTCATAAATAAATAGTTTTTTTGTGTGTGCATTCACAGACAAAATTGTTCTGATCGTATTTCTAGATATATGATATTTTCGCAGTGTTGGTGATGATCATGAAGTTTCTATTTTTTCGACGGAGGCAGAAATGAGCTGTATGTGAGCAGGAAGTGGCACAAAGGATTGGGTGCATTTTAAAAAGTCAAAGACAGATTACAGGAAAGTTTGATTTGGCTTAATAAAATAAACGAGCTGTGCACTGTACGTAAGTCAATAACAGCACAACCGCAAAAATCATTTGATTACTCAGCCGACTGATTAGAATTTCATATGAAGCTCAATTTGATGCTTGTCATATTTTCGACTATAACATAAACATCAAAAGATCTATTTAGTGATTAAATGGAAAAGAATCACTCCTTAAATGCTTGCATTACTCTCAAGATATATTGCTTGAGTGGCATGTTCACAAGACCTTATTATGATATTGCAAAAGAACGTCATTAAGATTGAAGATTATCTGGAGGAAAGTCAAGACGTGTTTATACAAGTCTCGGGCATTGCCGGCGATGGGTAAAAAGCAGGTGGTCGTAATGTGTGGGTGGGATTTAACAGAATATTTAAAAATTTGAGTTGGAGTCAACAACAGCCGCATTTCTTTGAAAGATAAGAGAGAATAATTGGGGTGGAGGCGTTTGGATTTCAAAATAATATACCATTCGTATTCCCACATTCGTAAAAATATTTTAAAAACTCATTAATAATTCACGAAAAAAATACAAAAGATTTTGGTTATGACAAGTAAGATGTGTACCATGGTCAAAATGGTGGATGAATGTACCGTGACACGATATGCCGCACTTCATGTCAACTGTACTATACCAAACCAATGATTAGAACATCCCAGTATATCACATTTCGTACCATCTCGTATTGTACCATTCTAGAAATATACACCACACCGTCCCTTGTCGTGCTATATGCTATACTATACCATAGAACATTATACCACATCCTACCATATTATACCTTTCAATAATAACAATAATAGTAGCTTTAATGCCAACTTTGCAGTTAAGGGCTGAATTACAATGGTTTAGATATATATCGATAAATATGAATACATACATGCCAAACTATATCACATCATGCCATTCCCACACCACTCCATACCTTATTGCACCATACCATAGAATACCATAGCACACCATACCGTACCATCCCATTCCATATCATACCATACCATAGCTTGCATCAAACCGTACCATATCGTATCATACCATATACTGTACTGTACCATTCCCATACTCATACACATCATACTCATCCTCATTATTCTCCACCATACCAATCCAGACTATACCATACCATAGCACACTATACCTTACCATCACATCCCATATGATACCATACCATACCTTCCATCAAACCATCAGTGTTTCACTCTCTGACAAAGGGCCTTTGCTCGAAACGTTAGAATTCTTATCAATCAGTCACGACAGTTATGAACTTTCGGATTTCTTATGTTAATGATTTTGGTGTAGGAATGGGCTATAAACTTGTGTAATCTAGCCTTTCGGTTTGGCCAGTTTCAATGCAAGTTAAAGCAAGGTGATTTGCAGCCACTCGCACTCTTCCTAGGCCAATCTGAAAGCTTTAATTGAGACATTTTCAAATGCTATTGGTTGACGAGTAAACACATCTAGCGTTGACATGCAAGGGTAAAAATAATAGAATTCGGATTTGGACCGAATAAAGTTAAGCTTTTCACTAGGAGGAGTTCGCTGCCTCTTTGCTGGATTTATAACTTAAATGATTGTATTTACCAGGTTTAACTTCCATTCACAGACCGTCCACAATGCATAAGTGAACTTTTTATGATTCTCTAATTATTGGCAAATTTATAAAGTAAAGACAAAAATATTAAAAAGGCAAATGAGAAATACCGACAAATGAGAAACAATTACGTGGAATTTAATATTATAAGGACTGCAGATCTCTTGAGAAGGCATCTTTCTCACACTAAGGCATGCCAGACAAACGGTAGTTCTGGGGTAAATGAAAGCAGGTCTAATTCAGGAATACAGTACATGTACTCCTGAAACGAAATAAAAATGCCCTCCACATACAAATAAGAATAGTGCACTAAATATTGGCATTCGTGGGGAAGAATGTCCCCTGACATGAATGTGCTCAGTGATTTATCCTCAGACATAAATCTCTAGGGATTAATGAAGTCCTGGAGTTAGTTGATTCACAGTTACGAATTGATTGCATATCTCACGCTAAAATTTATCCTAATATCGCCATACAAAAACTAACCAAAAAAATGATCGTTATGATTAACTCCGTCTTGATCACTGGATTATCTCATTCCGGAGATGTTCATCGGTAGATTGCTCTTCTGAGTGACTCCTTTAAGACTGAGAAACCTTAGTTTGACATTCCTCAGCATAGGCGCGGAGGGTGTGGTTTGTTAAAATACTTTTGTTTTTATTGATCAAGTCAATGGTTTTAGGGATTATTCAGTCGTCGTATTTGGCCAGCTTGAGACTACCAACCTTGAATTCGTCCATGTTTTCGAAGGTTAGCAGAATGCCAAGTGTAAGATTGCCACAGTTCCAAACAGAATACAACAAGGTCGTGAGGAAGGCAAACCCAACAATTCTACGAAAGGTCAACATAGTTTCTTTTTGTACAGGCAATCTTTCAGAAAAATATTCACTCTAAGCATTCCGCCAAAGTTTTCCTTGTCAACAGTATACCATTTCTCGTTTAATTTTTCTCCGTACGTCAGTGAAGAACTGTTACGCGCAGTTTGAATCCATAACGTTGAAGTCTAAGGCTAATGGCTAAATGATTTCTCTCAAGCTGAGAAATCGTAGATTCTTACTTTGATATTCTTCAGCAATGGTGTGGAGGGCGTAAACTAGACCTTCCGGCTATTAGAACATGATTTACAATACGATAGGCGCCTGGCAGGCGATGTCTGTTAGTTTCTTGGCATCACTAAGTCCAGCGCAACATCTGTTGGCAGTAGTGCTTGGCTTGTCGGGTATTTTTCTTCGGATTCTGGTCAAGAAGAATAAATCATCTGCAAACTAAAAAAGCCCCCGCTTGACAACGTGTTGTCATCTTGCATCAAAACGCCGATCAGGTGCAGAGAGCGACAGACAGGATAATCGTCTCAATGTGCGGGCAAATAAATTCCAGTGACGTGAGTGGCCCTTCAGTGTTTCTCACTTGGTTGTATTGCACGAGACTCACGATTTGGTTTCTCGGTGTACGCAACAGAAATATATCCTCGAGGTTGGGTTAACATGAGGGCGTTTATGTGTAAGAAAATAAACGGCCGGTAAAATAGCCCGCGAACAGAACATTTATCTGAGTATTTTCGCGACTTGAATTAGCTGCGGCATATTTTGATCGCAAAAAACTTCGCTGTGGAAACAGATATATGCGTTTTCGCGACACGGTTTAGCGGAGGCTTATTTCTCTAATGTAAACAACCATATTACACAAAAATACTATTTAAAACGGCGCGTAATCCTCGGCTCGGTTTTGATCACCGCGGAGTAGGCGGTTCCTGCTGATGTGTTTAAAATAGTAACGTTTTGTGCATGAATAGCCTTGAGCTACGGACAAGTGGAATTTAAGTCAGGAAACCTTAGTACAACAGATTGGGTTTGAACCCACTGAAACATGTGGTGTTGAGTTGTATCAAAGTCTCAGATAGTGAAGGTAAGCCGCCCTTCGTGGTAGAGCTCATCTATCTGAACTTCCGAAGCACTGAAGCACAATCCAATACAAAGATCGAACATAAGTAAGGAGTTAGACGCACAGAGGGAATCATAACTTGTAGGAAGTACGAAACTAGGTCCCTCCCGCTGTTGTTTTACGAGGTTTTAAATTCTCAGCTATCCAGAAAATGTAATCTCTCATTGTTTTTGGTAAGTACTTCCATGTTCTTGTTAACACTCAGCAAGAAAGCGCGCGTCGATTGTAATTAGTATGTCACGCTTTCACGTCCAAGTTTGGGCATTTGTTGAAGACTGTCATTAGCTCACTATCATTAGTAAATATAAGGCCCTTTGAAATGTGGTTGGTTCGTTTTCTGTCCATTGTGTTTGTGGTGTTAGTAGAAATAACAGTATTTAGCAGTTCCCATATATCACGGTCGTTCACACTTAAACGTTGATGACATTACTTACAGTGTACAAGGTCGTGAAGTATTATTAATTGTAATGACCTGGGAAAAGAACTTAATAAATCATTTGTTTTTCTGCTAAGAAATACGACAGTTTTGCCTTCAATATAGACCGCAGTCTTAATAATCTGCGTTCCAAATTTATTGAATAAGTGCGGTATTGTATTCTGTATGTATGGCTTCCTGAAATGACGTGTTTGTTTGGCCAAATGTTGGCTGAGTACTGTGTTACTAATTGTGTGTACATAATTACATAAGTTGATAGTTTCAGGTTCATTTTGATCCCATCTTAATTCTAGACTTACAAAATTCAGTTTTGTCAGCACATATCCGATCATATGGTTTACATTTCCTGCGATACAAACGCAAATTGTTGGATATTGATGCAATATTGACAAACCCTTTTCGTTACATCTCATAAAGGATCTCGTTGAAGCTCATTCCAACGATACAGAAATTAAAATGAGAGGTGCGGACCATTTTACAAACTCAGACAAAATGGTAGGCAAGTCAAGCTTTGCTCGGAATTGTTAAGATGAATTCTAGTGCCTTAATTATGGGAATTTCAGTAAACGTGTTGATGATAGTTGAAATTCCCCAGCAACACCTCAATATATTATTCGACCCGGGTTATTAAACGCAATTAATGTATCCGAAAATTCTTAAACCTGCAACTGTTTTGAGCTTAATCCAAGGAACGTTGTCAACCAAATTGGCGAGCAAAAGTCGTAAAAATGAACTCCGACCGACGACGCTTATCAAACATATCTCAATACACCAGGATTCCTTACATACAACGCATTGTTTCCAGGTGCTTGCTTGTTGCCGAGGTCCAGCTTGTTGCTGAGGCTCTGTCAGGGTAAGATGGGCAAACTTGAAGCCCAAGAAATTTCTCTCATTTCGACTTGGTGCAAAAAGTCTTCATGGAAAAAGTGACTGCGAAATAACAGGTTGGTTATTCAATTTAGGGTATTTTCACTTCAAGTGTTTCTCATACTTGACCACCATGACACTCTTTCGAAGGTTTATGACTTTCATTGTGTTGGATCCACACGAGCTGTTTTACCTGTGTATTTTCAATAGCTCTTCCGGCGAATTATATTGCATTTGACATGAAAGAGCCGCGTATTGATTCAAGAGGACTAGTTCAAACTGGATGGGGGGATTTAGGGTGTGTTTCCGCAGGGAAACATCGACAACCGACATGCACCCACATGAAATACCTGAACGGGATGTTAACCGATCTGTTCGTATTTTACCCCAGTGTTCCATGTAGAACGAACATTGAGAATGTATGTTTGTATTTATTTGTTTGTTGCAGTGAACTGAAAACCTGACGCATGTTTTGTAAAAACACCATGTATAAATTCCTGAGAAAAACATCATAACATGCTTCCTGAGATGACAGTTGATTGAAACAGAGAGTTGAGGTTGAACGAGCAACCTTTTACAAACATCACAGCCTGCGCAACTGGAGGTGTGTGGCGGTGTGTTAAGGATTGGTTGGGGGCGGGTGAAGACCAGCAGGTACTCAGGCTTCGAAGACGGTGTAGGCAAAAGTTGCCAACCTTTCTGGTTCTACTGGCCAAATTTCTGGCTTAGAATAGTTGGCAGGCCAACAATTGGTGCTTTCACCTTCCATTTCCCTCCATAAGGTCGATTGTTCTATTGCAAAGATGCTGTTTTTATCAACTAATAACCTTAATAAAACCTCTAGCTCTGAGTTAGGTTAATTAAAGATGGATTAACGCATTCCAGCAGATATGTTAACCGAATTACATAGTGGGGTGAATACAGCTATCTGTATAAAGCAAAACATAATCTGAAAAAATGCATCTTGAAAAACTGGATGGTCAGGTTAAATTAAGACGATTGAGGGAATGAGTAATATTTCGACTTTATTACAAAGTCATCAGCAGACTGATTAAATTACAACAATGATGACTTTGTGATAAAGTCGAAATATTACTCATTCCCTCAATCATCTTGATTTAACTTGAATATTCAGTTTTTCAAGATGCTTTTATTCGGATTATGTTTTGTTTTATATTTTTTCAAACTGTCGGTTAGTATTGGTTTTTACAGCTATCTATGTTTTGAACAACCTATCCACTAGCTGTTGTATCCCAGGTAATTATTCAGTGAACAGAAAATATGTCCACTGGATTGGCTGGATTGGTAATCCTCGCTTAGAACGACCGCTTGCAATGGGTTTCCTGTTTGTGTTGGATTCACCACCCTGTACGATGTAGCTAGGTCACTGCCAGGTCAAGAAAGTGACCTATCGTGGAAATGTAATTCACCTGTAAAAGGGTGTGTATACTGCAGTTTTTTCAGCTTTTGTA
Organism: Heliopora coerulea; assembly: GCA_030142905.1. Taxonomy (NCBI): domain Eukaryota; kingdom Metazoa; phylum Cnidaria; class Anthozoa; order Scleralcyonacea; family Helioporidae; genus Heliopora; species Heliopora coerulea. Next base: position 727,322 of record JASJOG010000007.1, on the reverse strand, counting down.
ATGGCATTTTTAGGAGACGCAACCCCTGTTCATCAAGACGGTGGGTTAAGGGCGAGATTTCACCAAGCAAGGTCGTGAAAAACAATTTAATAAGAATGAGATACAAAGAAAAACACCGCTGAAAACATCGGCAGTGAGATCGTGCCGAAACATGTCTCCCACAATGCTCTCCGGGTGAGATCCTAATCAAGGGTAATCTGAAATTCCGCACATGACGCCAGTGAATCTGTCGCCGATTTAATCTTCTGACGACTGAGATAATAAGAGGACAAGGAACAGCAATTAAGAGATGCTTATCAGTGACAATTTTATCATATGTCTTGTTTACTTTCACATACGTTACTCACAGGCACTTGAAAGGTAATCCACATCATATATCATTCATCAGCGATCTTCTGAACGAGGAACCTAAATAAGATTCGTTTTTTCTCGTTAAAGCTTTTGACCGAACCAACACATAAAACATGAAATTCTACAAGAAGAACTAACGTTCTATTTTGGATAACACCAACATGCGGTAAATCACCAGTACAGACAGGTTTTAAAAGCTAATCCAAGATTTTATTTCTCATTAAGATGTTTTTCATTCGGAATGGTGGGGGGCATTTCTGAAGTGCACCCTTATTTTCCTCCATTCCTTTGACCATCCATGGTTATGCAATGAGCTAGTGTGAGTGCAGACGTGCACGTTGAAACCTGCTGGACGGTATCTATCCACTTTCTCAATTTCATCTAAAATAATCCAGAATTTCTATAGAGTTGTTTAAGTATTTAACATTGGGCAGCAAAGTTTGACATCTGTTAATCAAGCTACGTCATGAAAACGACCTCTGACAAGTTAAATTTAATCAAGGAATTCCTTTGAACATCCTCCAGCCCATTAACTCATTTCTTTCAGCATAAAACATTATGGGACACGAAGCTCAATAATTTAATCAACAAAAGCTTTGTGCTAACAAGGTATTAACTCTTACAGTTAAGGAGATGTCTATCAGTCGTTTTTCAAGTCGATTTCTTCTTTCAACATTTAATATTGCATTAAACAGGAGCTGGATTTGATTGATATTTGCCGAGCGCTTGATAGAGAGTAAAAGATTTACCATTAAGTTCCTGTTTGATGTCAAAAAAACCTTTGGCTCCGACATTACATCTGGCTTCTTGCCTGAAAATCACGTTGTACCATTCAGCAAGAAGGTGTTCTATATTTGTATGGTCATTTTCAATGACATTGCAAATCATTCAAAACTATCGAACGATGTTGAGATCCAAACAGATGGAAGCAAATGCTAGTACAGTCAAGGGTTTCATTTGAAAAAGAAACACTAAAGCACTACATTATGTACAATCCTGACTGGGGATCATCGACTTTTTCTAACATTTATTTCTAGCATCAACTTTTTATCAATAAGTCGATCACACTTGTTCAATATCTGTTACTCAACAATGCTCAAGTATTGAACAGTGTTTCATGGGCATAAGTATGCAGTTCTTTAAATAAAATAAATCATGTCCGCATTTCGTGCACCATCCTTCGACATCAATAAACTTAGTCAATTATAAGTAACTCAATTGGTTCAACATCACAGATCGAATGATATCAAATGAAACCTCGAACAAGTAAACTTCGTTTTATTGGGAAACACTTCCTGATAATAAGTAACTCTTCCTCTTTCTTACTTTTTTGGTAAAATTACTTCAGAAGGCGTTTGATGTTTAATAGCCTGGATGTTTTAATGACGGCTCAAGTGCTCGTACAGAAGTACACCCGATAAAGAAAGTATTGGACTCATGGCGGTTAAGAATGGCCAAAAATAACTGTTGATACACTTAGATATAATGTGCAAACAACCGTATTCGATTTATTAGCCTCTCACTAAGAATTTTCTTATGTAGACTAAATCAAGAAAGTTCATAAGACTTGAATCTTATGCGTTGATCTAAACGATTGATCCTGAAGTTATGCCAATTCCAGAACCTCACCTAATAAACAATTACTGGACGAGGCTTTTTTGATATAATCATTTATCAAGGCTTAAGACTGTATTATCGGTCGTAGCCGAACGCTGATGCCTTCAGAGTCACCACTGTTGTGTATTTCATTAAAGTACTTAGTAGATAACGAGATTTTGAGGTTGATATTCTGGCTGAAACCTTGTTATCAAATAAACATGAATTAAATAATTGTTTTGTAATACATTTTCAAGTAGCAGTCAGCTAATACTAAATTGTCTGAACTTGTGAAAATTTCCCAGGCAACCTTATCTGCGGCGTGGCGTTAGAAGATGCGCGATGTCGTTTAGTTTATGAAGATAATAACTGCATATAATAACACCGTGGTCTCAATACAAGACTATCACAGTGGTTAATAAGACGAGAAGTTCTAATACCGTTAATTCTCCGAGAGTTTTAGACCAACCATAGTCAATAATTTGGAGAAACGTATAATAATTGAGGTAATCTCAGTGTTCGTAATAATGGCTGAAGACTACATGAGAACATTGCAGTCCTGTAATGAGTTACCCTGGTTCCTGGTAAACACACACTTAAGTAATTCTTTATAAGACTGAATGCAGCTGCGTCTCGATGATAGGGAAGTTGAAGAAGCGACTTCCCTTGGGGTAAGTTATAAGTAATCTTTCATCAGACTAGGGCAATGATGGTGTTAAGTTATAAAACTAAAGCTGATGATTGAAAAAAATAAAAGATCGTTGGACACTGCCATTCGCTTCAGTTTGCACTCACTTCAATTTGCTGTTTTTTGGCGAAAGTCTCTGACTCCAAACAGTAATGAATTGTTTGACATCTAAGGCAATGACGTCAACGATTAACACAAGATATCACTAAGAGTATAATTTGCGAACAAGTTCCCAACGCAGTCAGGTGAAGAATCAGACATGGTATGTTGCTACTCTGGCTTAAAAGTTTATGAACGCAACTTAAAAAGCTACAGTTCATTACCCAACGTTTCGACACTCCAGTCTAGTGTCTTCATCAGGGGCGATCGCTGTGAGGAAGAGGTTCCTATTAAAACCGTCACAAAGCCACTGATGACGTTAAATATTGACAAGATGGTTTTTGTGACGGTATAAATGGGGACCTCTTCCTCGCAGCGATCGCCCCTGATGAAGACACTAGACTGCAGTGTCGAAACGTTGGGTTTACGAACTGTAGATTTTTAAGTTGCTTTCATAAGCTTTTAAGCCAGAGTAGCATCATACTATGTCCTAGCACAATTTGCGTTCTCAACATGACGTCAATGGTTGAGGTCCACTTCTAGCAAACGATAGTTCCATACACTGTTCGTCCTCACGTATGTGATTAATGCACCACAGTTTTCAGGAAGTATTGCAACATTGGTGCACCAGTCGTGAGCACGGATTGTGTCGTTGAGAAAACATTGTATACACCAGGAGAACAATCACATATGACAACTATATCGTGTTAATGGACCCTAACATGTTCCAAATTTGCCAATTAAGTTTGACGTCGACTCACTGAGATGTTTTTTGAAATTGAAAAGCCCGTGCGAGCCAGCCTCACGTTTACACTTGGTTAGAATGATCTCTTTAAAGGTGACATTTAATCTTGTTCTAAAACTCCGTTTTTGCCAGCCTCAGCCGCCTAATGGTATGACGTGAGCAAGATCAACAACCGGAACATCTTACATGTTTTGTTTTGTTTTTTTTTCATTACGTGCAAACATTTAAATTTTCAAACAAAACAGTGCAAATTGTGGATATTTAAATGATGGAATTTTAAGTGGGAGCACTTTTAGCTTCCTTTTCTTAAAATTAAAACAATGATTCTTTTAAAGTAAAAGAACCCCAAAAGCGAAATCAAATTGGCATACATATGAAGCTCTTAGACAATTTGACATTTCAAGCAAAAAGCCCTTCATCAAAGTGAAGGGTTTGATTGAAAAAGTCAGCTTCGGTCACTTCTGTGAAGCGGTTTCATCCCACCATTTGGTTTGTTTCTCCCCACGAAGGTATTTCCTACACCGTTGAGATAGACATAAGGAAGATCAAAATTTCTTGGGTATATGAATGTTCTTCATCAGTTTTTAACGCTTTTTATTGTAAGTCTCATTCTAACTTTGGGCTTTATTCTTTATAGGAGGGACATGGTTTGAGAGAGGTGCATTTCATGCCGTTCATTACAGTGAAAACAACAGTCTCTCATTCCTCTAATTTGAACGTTTAGTTTCTGTTTTAGTTAGTTTCTCTGCATGTGTTGAACTTTACGAGCTGCCTACGCAGATCACAATCTTCAAAGAAAACCTTTGAACAATCCATTCGTAAAATGGGAGGTGACTGTTGAACTTAGAATACTCTAATTTGCTTTCCTTGCTGCATCGAACAGGTCATGGTTTCTTCATCATACTTGGTGCAGCTAGTCATCTTCATAGGAGGTGACAAACTTACTATCGAAAATTGGAATAATCATGACCAGTTTTAACTGGTTTAATATCCGCGTGGTAAACGATATGGGGGGTCAGAGAGCTGTATAAATAATTTCGTGATAGGAGATCATCTTGCGCAATTGTCTCTCCTCTGAAGATCATCATTTGACATTTAGATAACTGACATGTATTCCAAGCACGAAAGTTGATGTACAGTATGTTTTGCTGTTTCACTGTTCCTCTTTCTTACTTTGATAACTTCCTGCGATAATTCTAATTACAACAATATGGTTATGAATACCTACTAGACTATCACAGACAATCATATATAAGTTAGTTTTGTCGCACACCTCGAGCAAACATTAACCTTGAAGATTCATCTTGAACCTAATCGTAAGGAAAGGTCTCTTCCCACTAAAGTACTTGGTCTTGTATTTTCCACGTTCTACTTTCAACTCTCGGTACTTAATTTTTTAAATTTCTTTTTCGTTTATAACGGTAATTTTACGATCTTTCTTCCAGCCGGATGCATCTTATCTCAAGTTCAGAGATAAGAGTAATCACTCTCAACGTTCCGCCTACATTCCTTCGACTCAAGTGAAGAGAAAGGGAAGTTTGGAGCTATCAGATCAAGCAAGGTAAGTTCGAGTTAGCGTACGTTTGTGTATCTTTTTTACATTCATCCCGCGTCAAACCTGAAATGTTGGAGTAAGCTTTAGATGCATTAAGATACTTCAAGTACATTAATCGGTTATTGATTGGTTACAGGGGATATCTAAGTTCGAGTCTTTGTGTATCTTGAACAGTAGGAGTCTCCTTAACTAGTGCATTTAGCTTCAAAAGCATGATCAAGATGGATCAGAAATCTTTAAAAGTTATAGGTTTGACTGAAAACATCGGTGCCGTGCCCTCTCTGATGTTTTTGTGAATTAATCTAATGTCATTCGCCATTCAATTTTTTTCTGCATGTTTGATAATGAATGCCTGCGTACTTTTTCTCTCTCAATCAGCGTATAGAGAGAGAGGGAAGAGAGAGAGGGGAGAGAGAGAGGGGAGAGAGAGAGAGAAAGAGAGGGGAGAGAGAGAGAGAAAGAGAGAGAGAGAGAGAGAGAGAGAGAGAGAGAGAGAGAGAGAGAGAGAGAATGAGCCCAAGTTTATTTCTGAGTGACTGTCAATCTATTATTTTGAGAGACTGTCTCTCTGGCTGAAAAGAAAAATGTACACAGTATGAGGCCCAGCTAGCTGAAGACAGTTCATCAGTTCATCGGTTAACCACCTGGCTGCTGAAGTTTTCAAACATCACACACGATTTTACTTCAAAAACAAATTCTTATTCAAATAACGTTTCTCTGCACATACCTTTCTTTATGTTCGAAAGTGACCGGAAGAATGTAATTTCCATGAAAAAATGTAGTTTTCATGAAATACACAGAAATACAATAACTCAGAGATTGGTTGAAATCCATGCTTCTATAACTCGACAAAAACATGGAAATGATCACTAGTACTAATATTAAGACTTTATTCATCACTTCAAAAATGGTTTTTCAGTGATTAATTACTTACAGAAGAATCATAAATATATTATGATTCATCAACCCCAACATAATGGAGAATTTACGCTTTGATGACATTAAAAAGAAGTGCTATTCCTGCTATTTCTACAGCTCATTTCATACAGGAAATAGAAGACATTTCTTCCGTTCTTCCATCGAGTTCCCCCTTCGGGGCACGTGTTCTCACCGCCCGTGAGATATTTGTTGTTGTCCCGAACACCCACGCGCGGTTCTGTAACTCCATAGAAGATGGAAAAACATCTTGAATTTGATATATCGATATCCATATCCATTTTCATATCCATGTCTTTATCTATATCTATATTTATATCTATATCTATATGCAACATTTAAAAACCGAGCAGGAGTACTTTATCGGGATTTAAAACACGAGGCGATAGCCGTGTGTTTTAGATCCGGTAAAGCACGAAATGCGGAGTTTTTTTGATGTCTTCTAAAATGAACCTTCTAATACGTTAATTCGCGAAGAAAGTTGGGAAATTTATTTTTTGTAAGCCGAAAAAAATGAGCTTCTTCACATATAAAGGCGCATGTGTCTTTATCATATAAAGACCCGACACGGTTATGATTTTCTTTTGTACTTTCCTCGATATATATATATATATATATATATATATATATATATAGAACAGTGTTCGTGCTATTGTACAGAGTGTTCAATGGCTTTTTGTGGCAGAGCTTATAGTAATAGTAAGATACAGGAGGTCCTCTTCGTCGCTATTCTGAGTTTCACGCTGTTTGGGGTCTTCAGGCAACTTCAGGCAACTTCAGGCAACTTCAGGCAACTTCAGGCAACTAACCCTAATCTTAACCCTAATCCTAATTCTAATCCTAACCCTAATCCTAACCTATCACTTAGACCAACTCCCCCAACTTTGGGGAAAAACTTTCTTAGGGTCAGGTTGCTCAGATTACAATCTGGCCACGCTTCAAAGCGTTGTTCTAAAATTTAGAACAGACGGAGGCGTTTTAGAAAGGGTGAAACGGTTGTTAGAAAGAAAATGCTGCTTTTAAATTTGCTTACGTTGATGCTTCCGTGCTGTTGGTTTTTAACCAAATACAATATTGTTGGGGTTCGGCTTCGGTTTCCTACACTAGTGCAAGGTTGGCTCTATTGCAGACAGTACTGCCAGGAGTGGAAAATGATTGATTAATGGACTCTTTACACGTGAGTGGAAAAAATTAGATCGATACAATTTAGATGAAGGACACCAAACCGAGTCCATGCTAGAGTTCTTGTAAAGTAGAAGTTAGCGAGCTAATCACCGGCTCATTACTTATAGTTACATGGCCAGACAAACATTTCGCCTCTTTTTGTCTTAAATACCCAGTTACAGCAAACCAGCAAGTCGGCCAAAGCTGCAAATCGGGACCTTAAGATGTAGGACGTCAACTTGAACGGCGTCTTTTAAAATTAAAACATTTAAAGAAACCACAGCTTGTTGACCACCATGTTTGACACTTGTGGCTTGCTTTATGACTCCTAAAACGCTCAAGTTCTTCTAATACGACTGTATTCTCGGGTTGAATTCACTCTTAAGTAATAGCTTTTTTAACTCCGCTAGTTGACATCATCCTTAAGACGTGAAAATGGTCTGGGTGACGTTGTATACACAAGGACGACAGTGTTGAGAATGTCCTGGAGAATGAAGATTATTCATTCTCTTTGTTTTGCATGAAGAATTTATTTGTTTCGAAGGACGCGTCGTTGAAGTTGACATCGGAGTTCTTAAGGTCCCAAGTAAGCTTATAACACCGCCGGCTGCGCCGGTCAGTTCTTTCCATGATTTATGGCACGGGACACAATGACTGCAGTGGGTGAAGTTAAATCCCGACTAGGAGACAACTTTGGAGCTTGTTTTGTCAGGTTTGATTTATTATAACGGCGTCCGAGGAGACACACGGTAAATAGGATGATTAATGATTTGATGATGAGGACTGATTAGGACTCCTGACGGCAAATGCCTGAAACAGCTGCACCGCAAGAAGCTGCTTTTCAACAAAGCAGTTCACTTATTTGCTGAAAACCGGTTGGATCCAGTGTGAGAAATCATGAAACGACTCATTTAGACTCCGTGTTACAGAAGAAGGGGGACAGGTTTCACTCCTACCAGCTAAAGATCCTCGGAATTATTTATGGAGGGTTTTCAAGGGATTTCACGATTGAACGAAAACTTTGAGTGTTGTAGTTGTGTTCTAGCTAACGTATGGATTACACATTTAGCATTTCGTCCCGAAGGTGACGAGGTATATCAGGAAAAAAGAAGTTTGTATGTACCACATGCGAAGGATTCATGGCTACAAACTTTCGACGATTGAACATTTAAGAATCTCGAGTGTATGATATTTTTTGAAGATATATATTTGAAGTCTTCACTTTGAGAATAAAATTCATCATAAAAAAAGAAGAAAATTGATTGTAATATAAAGCTTTTAATGTAATGGACTGTTAACCCCGCCTTTCGTCTCCAAGTATCAAAAAAGGGGTAGGCTCACCTGAGAAGAGTGTGGCCATGACAGAAGGTCGTTGTGCATGCGTTCAAATCCAGTCGCAATTTTACTCTGAATACAGCTTGCCCGTAAAGCACGCTGTACTTTAATGATACAGGCACAGTGAAATTCGATGCTGAGAAGAGAAACAGAAAAGTTTAATTGAGTTTAATGACATTGCCCCCACTTACGGTCACAATGAAGAAACTCAAAGCAAGCTGAGAAGATAATCTCCATAAAGAGTGATAAACATGTTATGCTTACAAAAATACATCCTGTATCAATGGAAGATGACACTGATCCCTTCCCTCAAGCTTGATGGTAATCCAGTTGAGATCAAGAGCTTTCATGCTGGTGATTAGGTAGTGAAGACCACCTAGTTGATGTTGAAGGAATAAGTTGAGTCAAATTTATGAAAAACGTGAAGAAATTAGAAGATCTAGCACAGAAATTCAAAAAATTAAAGCAAACTCCCAAAGTCGTTCAAGGGATGTGTATACAGTAGAAAATGACATGATTTAAACTGCATGTAAAGCAATTTACTGCATTCGGTTAACCAACGTAATTATAAAACAAAGAAGGTTTCAACCCTGTGTGTCCTTTTTTATCGTTGAGCAGTTTAAGCGATAATTTTTCCTTCCATCTACAACTTGAAACCTTGAACATAGAAATAAAGCGATTTCGCTCGGCCTCAGCACGCTTCTGTAGCCTTCTTCATAGCCTTTTGCGTAACTCTTTTTGCGACCATGTGGTACGTTTCTAAGTTTTTGCGTACGACGTCCAGATCATCAACTTACTAGACCAAGGCAGAACACCTTGACACATATCTCGCAAAGTCGCAATGGCGATACGTTTCACAAAATCGCAATGGCGATAAGATTTTCAGTCAACCATGATTTCTGATCGAATAATTGAGAAAAATTATGTATACTATTCAACGATTAGTTACTGGCTAACAACTGTTTTTGTGCGAAGTTACTTATTCCAGTCATTGTCCAAATTCATCCCAGAAGACAAATTGTAGGTATTGTGTTTCTCGCTGTTACTTCATATCTAATTACTGTTAGATATCAGTAAGCGTAGCCAATCAGATTGCAGCATTTGCATTAATCAGTAGGTTCTTACTAAAAACAAATGTATCGAAACAGTTATAACACAGTGTACACTGCGATACACGGGAAATATAACTGTTATGCGTCACAGTTCGTCTTAAGTCGGGGAATAAGAAAGATCCACTTGTTTACAGATATTACAATTCAGGAACTTGTGGCCATTAGACTGCTCTTCTGGAGAAGGAAAGTCTTTCGGATTTCTTTAGGTCAGGTTGACGTCGGAAGAAGTACCGAAAATCGATGAATCGAATATCTTGACTTTTTTGAGGAACATGGTCATTTACTCCAAGCTCGCTCATGAAATAATCATACTTTACCCTAGTACTCAGGCTCCAACCTCTCATCTCATTGGCATAGTAATGGTGCAATTATTTTCACGTTACGCTTCTCAACAGTACGTTCGTGGCTAGAAATTCCTCCCATTGGTATAGCTCCAAGTTTGCCCGTAACAACCTCCCATACCTTCCGACAGTCGGGTCAAAGCTAATAACAACTAAAAATGATCTGAATTGCAAAGGATTGTAAGTGTACAAATAATATTCCTGGTATAAAACCTTTCATCCTCAGCCGAATTCTTACGTATTTATGTTTGTAAACACTATGACAGAAAGAATTATGACCCTCTACGGGAGGTTTGAACTTGTTTCCCAGATGAAGCTAATTTTACAGTTTACTATCCCCAATATGATCAAAAGACATTTAAGTAAATCGGAAGCGATATCAATTGGAATTCCGTTTAGACCAAACTTAAAACGAACGATAGCAGGGATTAAGAGCGAATTTAAATTACTTTGCGTTCAATCAAAACTTGGTTGAGTCGTGATGTTTGCTTGATAGAAGCCAATAGGCGGAGGACAGTAAAGCGTCTGTGTACTTTCAGAGATTGGATGGCATTCGCTTTAAGTGTACTTCATCATGACGGTGTCACCGACACATAATCCGATTAACGATAGCGACATCTTTCACACAAAAGCTTTCATTTCGCTTCAACATCAACGTATTAAGTGGACAGGAAATTGCGATGAAACTCCCATTATTTTTTATGCCCTGTGAGCCTTGTATTTACCAAAACACTGTGACGTTGCTTCAGAACAGCTCTGCCCGTATAACAGAAAGTGAATTTTTCCAAAGAGACGGATTGGGCTGATTGATTCGGAGACTGCCTTTCTATATAAGGTGGCATCGAGTGAGAAGGAGAACGCCCCCGGTCGACTATCGTTATGGCGCGGATTTAGCTGATATTTAGTCGTTTTTCCTCTGTGCCGATTCTTGGTAACTTGCATTGTTGCTTTACGATACACAAAAAGGAATTACGGACTTGACGTGGAGCTTTTGTTGTGACTAGATCTCTCTACATCACGAATCACTGCAGGAAAAGCTTAACAATAAACGAACCAGATAACACTGCTTCTCAAGAGAGTTCAAGTGGCTCGCGTATTATTATTAACTGTGCATCTAAGCTGTCTGTTGAAGATCGGAGTGCATTCGGAGATTGTTGCGGAGTAATTTTACTCGTTCGGGAGTGGCTGAAACAGTTGCCAGCAAGCAGTGTGGTGAGTTGTAACGAGTTGTAAATCTCATCACCATCATGCAAGTTATTCACCTTATTTAGCGGTGGTGCGGCGGGACGTAATCTCGTATTGATTAGAGCTATTTTCCTACATTTGACGTGCTCTGGTGTCGCTGGCTAGGCCAGAAATGACCCGAGATGCTTGTTTCGACAATTAACTACCAGCTGCGCCAGTGTTTTAACTGCCTTGTAATAAAAAGGCGAACGCTCATTTCTAACAAATTAGCTACTAATATCCCTATCCATACAAATGATTACTTGAATTTATTTTGGTTAAATTGAGTTCGTCATTCCGTGTGACAAGGATCTGTCCGAATGTTTCGGTCCTGATGTTGGCAGAGGTTCCTTCCAGTGCATCTTCGACAATCATTTGAGGAAGAGGGTTAAATTGAGTAATTGTTCGTTGATAGGACAAAGAAGGGTCAGGCAAGACCATTCTCAAGGCTTGATTGACCAATAATTGTTAGGAAATCGGCAAGCATGCATACGCCGATTAAGTCTATTTGGAAGGAAGCGAGATGAGACAGCGTGTCGGCGAGGATGTGGTAATACCATTTTAAGAAACGTGTCCCTTGTATCGATCTGCCGAAAAGTAAAATATTTCACCACAATAAAACGCGTGCTTTTGAAAGATGCCAAAGATTGCGTTAATTGTTCACAAAAGTTGAGGAATAATTTTAATATTAATGCTTTATATTCTCTCTAGTGCTTACCCAAAAAGGATCTTTGGACTTTCCAGGAGATTCAAGGGTTTAGCTCTTGAAAATAAAACCCAAAAAAAGATCACTAGGTATTTTAATGTTGAGAGATTTTTTTCAGCTTTATCGAAAATACGTCGGCTAAAAGAACCTTCAGGGCAACGCAACTGTTCCCAGAAGAGTCCGTCTAGTGAATTTGGACCAACGCGTGCCAACTTAAAAACAACATTTACCGTTTTGAGCTTTGGATAAACGCGAGAGAAGCACGGTTGTATAATTTGTAGGCGGAAAAATTGTTTTCAAAAGAGCAGACGACTGAAGGCAATTGATCACTGAAGAAAAGGACGTAAAGTGATAAGCAAACATCAAAGATAATGCTGGCGGCGATTTGGTCGGCTTTTTAATAGCTGGCCGGAAATTGTGGTGTCGCTCGTCTTGAATTGTATAGGTCAAGGGAGAAAAGTCGCAACATAACTAGAAGGCAATAAAACAATCATACCTAACCGATAGCTAACTCCCGGAGCGAGATCACTGCAATAACTAGAGACGCTTCCGTTTTTGGAGATGCTGTGCTTTTCTTGAACCTTCTGTTCTCTCCGAATGTTTCGTCCTCTATCTGCCAATACGTCTGAGCTGCGTTTTCAGCTTGCGAATTTGACATATTCAACCTCTCGACCATTATGAAGTTGACTCTTTATAGTGAGGAATTATCAATAGGTAACTAATACTACACTGTAGGTATGTAACGGAATTTATAAAATCTACGACAATCGAGCACCGTATCCATTAATAAAAGACAGGAATGTTGAGTGAATTGGCTCACACCGCTGGCGCAAAAAGGTGTTATTTCCTCCACTTCTGTCCAATTGCTTCAGTGTTCTTGCAGATACAAGCAACAGCCTGCTGGAATGAGAAATGGCAAGCTTGCTTGATTAGACTCCATTTTCAGCACGATATGGGGCCCTGTGTTTTTATCAAATAAGTAAATCCCAGCTGAACGGGGTTGACCTGGTGACGAAAAACAACTGTTTGGTCAAAGCTTTAATATTTCCCTTCCTACAATGACCCTAAATGTCTACGGAGGTTGTGGACGATTGGACGCGAAAGATTTCCGGCGTTTGCTTTGTTTTCGTCCATTATTATTCAAATCACACCACAATTTGTCTAATTGCCTTCTGTTTGGATTGCACGCAGCAATTGAGGTACGGAATGATTTGGCCATTTATAACCCAAATAGTCTCGCAGGATAAGACCCTGCTGCGCTGCATTGGTTTGTAGCAATTTTAAATGATTATGGGTAATATTCTGCATTTTTGGGCGAAGAACATCGATATAAATGCACAAGGTTGAGCTTATAGCTTTAGTCTGCAGGATCTCGAGCGTCTCGGGGTTTGGGTGAGTTTTACTTGCTATATAGTCGCAGAGTCACTCATACTTTGTCATTTTTAGAGAGCGTATTGCCACTTCGAACTTAAATTTGCGTGTTTCCCGCTAAAGTTTCATTGATTTTAATTTTTGTTCCATGCAGAACGCTTTATTACCAGAATTACGTTTACCAGCAGAGTGGAAAGACTTCTTTTGTGATATCAAAAAGGCATCATGTACGGTACAGCGGTACTTCTCGTTGCACTGTTTATGGTTTTTCCAACGACCGGCAAGACCATTTCCCTCTTTTACGATCAGGAAATAAGCTCAGACAAGTGCTACGACCAATACAAACGGCCTCACCGATGTCTGCCCGACTTCACGAACGTCGCTTACAAGAAGAAAATCACAGCAAGCCATACGTGTGGAGAAAAGAAACCGAGGAAATTCTGCCAAGGTCCACGACACTCGAAGAAATGCGGCATATGCGATGCAAGCAATCCAGAGCTGGCTCATCCCACTGCTTACCTTACTGACTTAAGTAACCCTTCTGATGTGACTTGCTGGCAAACGGATCCCATCGCAGACACGGACCAGAATATCACTCTGACTTTTAGCTTAGGAAAACAGTTTGACATCACGTACATCAACTTGGAGTTTTGTTCGTATCGACCTGATACAATGGCTATCTACAAGTCGAACGATTTTGGTCGGACTTGGACACCTTACCAGTATTATGCAGACCACTGTATGCAAACCTTTCATAAAACTAATCGTGGAACGGTAAGTCATAAAAACGAGGTGGAAGCCCTCTGTACTAACACGCATCTCTTGAGACCATTACGGGGAGGTCGTATTGCGTTTAGCACATTGGAAGGACGACCGTCTGCTCCAAATATTGACTACAACGACCTCCTGCAGGAGTGGGTGACGGCGACGGACATTAAGGTGGTGTTCCAGAAAATCAGTGGTAATCCAAGACATTTGAGCAACGACATGCTTTACTATGGTGTCTCAGATTTTTCTGTTGGAGGACGATGTCAGTGCAATGGACATGCATCGAGGTGCATTAAGAACGAGAAAGGCAAGCTTGTTTGTGAATGTGAACATAACACACATGGAACGAATTGTGAAAAATGTTTACCTTTCTACCAAGATCGTCCGTGGATGAGAGCCACAGCTGAATCGGCCAATGAATGTACAAGTAAGTTTCTCTATTTCTTTGAAAAATGTAGCGTTGCGCTCTGAAACATAGAAGCATTTGAACTGTTCACTTTGAGAATCGCCAATGTGCCATCAGTAAATACACTAAATGATTAGAGATTTTTTTCATGGATGCATGCATTAGTTGGTTTTAAAATTTCAAAATTTTTGGAATTGTGTATAAGATGTGCCGAGTTTGGCGGGCAATATCTGCAAGCTTGTTTTTTGATTCACGTCCCAAACCAACGTTCTCAAAAAAAAAAGGATCTAAGCTTTTCTTCGAAAGAGAACGGTATGAAATATTAGTCATTAGAAATATAATATAGGATACATTACTTTTCAATTTGTCGTTTCTTAGAGATTTGTAGGAAGAAAGTCATTGAAAGGGACAGGAACAAGATTGTCGATAAGACAAGTTCGCTGTCACACTTCGCAATCTTTATCCTTGAAAGAGGCGTGACATCCAGAAACTTTGAATATTTCAACTCAATAATGAAAAATTGAAAACGAATGATGTAAAATAAGTAAATCTGGATGTCATATATCTTCGTGCTTTTTCAATCTAGAAGGATACTTTCAAGGTAAAACATTCTGCATATTTAACCATGAAGGGGCTGAATTTCTAGAGTTAGACTCAATATCTCGGAAGTCAACTGTCACTACAAGAGATCGATATTTTAATCGGAAAAAAATATATCGTAGGTCATGGGTAGTGGGCGCGAATTTTTATGCAACAAAAAAAGAAGAAAAACAAACCATAGGTACAGAGCCTATAGTCACAGCCTTCGAATAGAATGTAAAGCGCATTCATAATTACACCAAGATGCTCCAGCTGAAATTGCGGAAACGCCAAATTTGACCAGAAGCTAAAGCATGGTTATCGTCGATCAAAGTTATATTTTGGTAACCAGGATCATTCAGATGTGATATGTAACATTTTTGTTCTAGCACAGGAATGCCATACGACAAAACCTATTTTGAAAGTTACGTTGCTTTTTGCAGTTCAACCTGTGTTAAGTTTTCAGGATTCAAAAATGCTAGTCTTACGCAGTAACCATGAACCACTCGACATTATTTGGCTTAGCAAGGTTACTTAAGAAATTTAAACCTGGGACAAGCAAGTCACGATTTCATTCACCGCTTGTAAATTTGTTTTTTCAAACTTGCCCAAAGGAAACAGGGCATACAAGCTAGTCAATGTAATGAAGGGTATGATAAAAAAGATTTTGCAGGAGCCTCATGTGGGAAAGAATACCCGGCGTGAATTCCTTGTATATATATGTATATACATATATAAATGTGTGTAAAACAGGAGGCATATGTTACAAATACACTCTTAAATTCCAGATTGTGAAATCCACGTCTACGCAATCTGATTTCTACATTTTCAGAGTAAAAAAGAACCGTGGCAGTTTCAAGAGTTTAATTCAAAGTAACTACTTGTGTAGACAACAGTATCCATGATCTATGTTCTTTTCCCATCAAAAATACCCAGGGTATTCCCAGTGTGATAAATTTACAACTAAAGACTTCAGTTTCAAGTTAATAAACACAAGAACATTTAAGTAAATAGAAATCCCGTGATGAATTTCTGTCGATAAAACTGGTTCTAACAAAGAAAAGAAGTTGATTTCTAGAAGTCTATCAGAGAGCCATTTCATTTGAGGTGTCTTCCACATATTGCAGCGAGAATATTTCCAAAGCTTATTTTGAAAGAGCCTTGGAAACGCGTGGGGTATCATTGATCTCCGTTGGAATTTTGATCAACTATATTATGTAGCAGTATGTGGCATCGAGTTGGTAAGCCCACAAATTAGCAATAAAAAGTGCCCAATTTTTTCACAGTGAATCCACAACTGAATAAAGACACAGTTCGGCATAACAACTGAGTCTAACAAAGACACAAAAGTTATAAAATCTCGGAAACACAAAATTCCTCAAAGCATGCAAAGTTTGTGGCCGACAGTCGTACAGAATGTTTCAAAAAAATGGCCCACCGTTTTGTTGTTTTATATATGTCAATCTAATAAGCCCCTGCAGTTATCAAGAAATTGATCAACATAAAAACTTTTCCCTTGCTGTTTAATGTCCTTGAAGGGCAATCGACAAACAAAGTTTAATGGTGGAAGTTGAGCAACGAAGAAAATAACATTTTCGATTTTAAATTTCATCCATTGTTTTTGAATAAAATTGCCAAAGAACGCAAGGAAATCGCAAGTTCAATTTAATGAATACATACGTTAAGGATAAATTATAGATGTATCTTATGTCGAGTTCAATATCCACATTGCTGTTGGAATCCAGGTTACGCTCTCTCGGGCCTCAAGAATATTTCATGTCAAAGACTGTTTTAGTTGTCAAACATGCCTCCCACTCGACGCATGACTCTGAAACAACAGAAACATATATGTTATCCTTCCCTCATTAACTAATGAACCTTATGTTATCACGTCTGCATTGTATGTTTTGTAATTAGTTCATATTTTCATTTTAAGTCGTAATTGGTTCATATCGTTTAGGTGTTCCTGAGCTTTACGTTTTATTGCTCTTGTAGTGCTTATTGCTAACGGCCGAAGATAAATAACCAAATAAATAAATAAACAAATAAATAAATAAATAAATGATTTCTTAAATGAATAAATAAATAAACAGATAAATAAATACATGAATAAATAAATAAACAGATAAATAAATACATAAATAAATAAATAAATTAGCAAATAAGTAAACAAGCAAATAAATTAATAAAATAACATCGTGATTTAACTTCCACGATGACGCTACCCTAAACAACTTCCAGAACTGCGTATTCTTAATCAAGGAAAACTTCCGGTTCATTGCCTTATGAAGTTACGAGTAAAAGTTGAAACAGAAATAAAACTAGCTTGCCTTCACAAAATGCGGTCATAGTGTTAGTTAACACAGACAACTAATTACAATAAGGATTGCATGCAGCACGTCGCTTAAACCCCTTTACAGAACATGCATTTGTACAGATATATTGAGATAGCGACCCTGTTGAAGAACTCTGCCGATATTTACATACACGTGTACTGTAAATATGACATTCCAAAGTCAAAGATTCTTTTAACAACTACGTAGGCAATTGGTATTAAGTACATGACTTTTAACTAGCCGATGAGGAACAAACTGCTGGCTAGGTTGGAATAAGACGGGGAACGGTCTAAATTTTCGCAGCTGTCGCTACACGGTACTGTTAAAATCTTTCGCAATCATCAGATCCGGAGATTGTGAAAGCATGAAACACCGCGTAGCGACAGCTGCGAAAATTTAGACAGTGTTCACCCAAAACTTAAACTTTGTGTTTCCAGTTATTGCGATACAAGTGTCGGACAAAATTTGAGTGAATTTTGCTTGCTAATTTCATCCTGATGTATACGATATAGTCACGACAGTCTTACGAACATGATACAACATTCGCCAGCGAATCGTAAGCAGTAAATGTAGTCGTAAGTGAAACTTATGCGAGTATGAAAAATAACCCGATGTCAAACACCTTTTTTCAGAGTACAAAAATCGCAGGTTATTTTTGTACTAGTCTATGATGTTATTTGCTCCAGTCAAAACAAAGTTGGATGACAATTCAAGTCATCTTTTGCCGCCCAGTTAAATTTTCTGCCAAATAAGTCACCACGGCATGTGTAAACAGCCTCTAAGCCACGATGATTTGGGGATTTGTTTCCAAAAATATGTTGTTTGTTCACGTGTGGTAAAGTTAAATGTTGCTGACGCAAATTTTACCTCCTGGATTGAAACATTTGAAAGTCTCTTTTCCCTTCCGACACGTAATTGCCGAGCACTCAAGAAAGATTTGATAAACAACAAATTAATGCAACCATCAAAGATCTCTCCTAAAACTCAACTGAACGGTTATTCCTTGAACGAGTCAACTGTGATACCAAACGCAGCTCTAATAACGAACAAATCAAATTTCCGACAATCTTCAACAGCCCAGTAGTGCTACTGACGAAACTGTCAGCAACCTCGCGACAAAATTTTTGCGACCATGGTCAACCGCCATATGCTCACGGATGAACGCTTCGGAAGAAGCCGAAAGTAAACTGTGACTTAAGCCAAAGACAGCAAAATTTTAAAATAACGCAGAACACATTAATGCTTGTAATTGAACGCTGATTATATGGAGAATATCAGCCTGCGGGCTCAAGAAGAATTCCCTTCGGAAATTATCTTGCGATCATGTGATGAAAATTTCAGCCTGCGGGCTCAACTATTGTATTTTTAGCCCTGTTAGTTGGGCTGAGATTCTGCTATGCAAGGACACCCTAAAACGTGTTTTCTCTGCGTTTGTTTTTCTAGAGTGCAACTGCAGTGAACACGCTAAACATTGTCGCTTTAACCTCGAATTGTTCAGAGTGTCTGATGGTAGAAGCGGAGGAGAGTGCATAAATTGTCGTCATAATACAGCTGGAAGGTTTTGCCATTATTGTAAAGAAGGATATTATAGAGACAAAGGGAAAGACATTACCCATAGAAAAGTCTGTATAAGTAAGTAATCTCTTGAAAACGTCATTTTTTAGTTGTAGATAGTTTTCAATCAACAAGAGTACAGATATACATCAACGCATGCGCGTACACCTCCCACATTTTTTAAAACAACATATTTATATAAATAGTCCATGCTAAGCTAATTCGATAAAAGGGCTTTTACCATCAATGGTACGTCGGCCTGGAAACGGGCCGGCGCGGAATCGCCATCAAGAGATTTCGGAAGCATAATCTTTGAAAACCTGTGGCAGTTGGTCGCCCCTGCGCCGACGCCCATAAAATAATTACAAAAAAATTTCTCAATCATTCAGGAAAAGTCGACCTATATACTTTCAAGCCGTTCACAGGAAATATTCCAGGAGAGGAAACATAATGGTCTTCCACCTACACATGATAACTCCGTCTATGAACGCAAATCATTCCTGCCCACTAGCCTCCCCAGTTAAAATTGTTTCCCTCTAGGAGAATTTTATTGCGCGAATCGACATTTCTTTGTATCGGAAGAATAGATTTCTCATTAGTTACGATCGACAGCCTAGAGACAAAAGAAAAAGTCGCTTCGCGCGATAAAATTCGCCTAATGGTAAGCAACCTTTAGATATGCGCAGACTTCCCCTCTAGGTGAAAGCTGCTTGAATATACTTACGTATGCGTACAACACAAAACACAAGTGTGCGCGGTTCCGTGAATAAAAGTGGTAAGTAGGCTTGGACCAAAACTGGCCAATGTGAGTGAGGTTAAACAGAATAAAAGGTTAACCTTTGTGTCCAAGAAAGAGGAAGCCTCTGAGGACATTTAGGATTCGCACACAGCTCTTAATAAAGATCAGTGTAAGGTGTTAATCAACCAGAATAAATAGGCTCGTGCCTGTGTTTTTTTCTCTTTTTTATTTTTTCCTTTGAGATTGAGCTTCATATTTCCTCCTCAAGGTCAATCTAAAACTCATTCCATGTTCGCGCCAGCCCTCCAATAACGAGACACGACACATTTTTCTGGACCAAGTCCAGTCTTTTTCCAGATAAGAAAATTTAAAATAATCACGCTTTACATTAATTCCCGACTGCCAAATCAAACCCATTTTTACATGTCGAAAATAACGGAAAACTGTATTCCCTTGTCTCGTTCCGTAGTTCTATTGTTCTGACTTTTTCCATCATGCATGGTAGTTGTCGGTCGACAGTGTCATTATTGTCAACTATTCTTGGAAGGTTCTCTAAACTTCTGCAACGATAGTTGTTTCTTATGAGAACCTATTTTAACTAGGATACCATCACCTCACATCGTAGCAGCCGGTCAACGGGTAAGTACACTGCAGGATCACCACAGTGTATTGGAAGCTGCAAGATGTTAATGTTTACTTTGAGGCTTTCTATGATGACTAAATTTACATATTTAAATTAACTTATTGCGAAATATTTCAGCTAAGCACGTCATACCTGCTCTCTTCCTTCAGTTGTTCCATGTAAAACAATGATTGAGACGTGTTCCAGCTTTCCAGGCACACTTTTTTGCCAGTCTTTGTTGAAGTTGTTCAGTCTCGAGCATTTTAAAGATGGCGGCTTTCGAGCAGCTTACCAAACAAACTGGCGCGAAAAATTACGAATTATGATTGGCTACTGGAAATATGTAGATTCTCCCCAGGATATCGTTGTCTGATTTCCAACAACTTTGATATGCTTTGACTAGTTTGAAGAAAATGACAGTTACAGGAAATAACTCTCAAAACGTATCTACTAATGTCGAGGTTTTTATCATTTTTAGAATGCGATTGCCACCCACATGGATCAAGAGGAAAGATCTGTGACCAGGCAACTGGGCAGTGTCCCTGTAAAGAAGGTGTAACAGGTCGTATATGCAATAGTTGCAAAGAAGGCTACAAGCAAACAAAATCGAAAACCGATCCATGTAAGAGCAAAATTAATATACTGCTACTTCCATCGAAATCCATTCGTTGACTTACGCCGGGAGGGTGTAACTAAGATATTGGATAGGGGGAAGGGTTCTGACAGAACCCTAAGGAAGTTCTGTTTGTGGATATCATTCTGAGAAGTTTTATTTTATAGATTATAAGTGCTAGCAAGATGTTTGTGTAAAAGGAAGGAAGTTTGAGTAGACTTCAAGATAGACAGAATTCATAAATTTGTTTACTATGGTTATGTTTGGTGAGCAGAAATTATATCTTAATATGTAGCTTCGGTTTTAAGATTTTAAATAACTTGGTTTTCGCACAGCAGAAAAAAGAAGACATGGCAAGAAAACTTTGATATTTTCAAGAATAATTAGTTTTTAAATGGGTCACTTGCACTAAGTTATGTGACCTTAACACTATACAACCAAGATACATGGCCTGGAATTATAACTTAAGTAAACAAATAAAGTTCGGCGTATTAAGCGATGTTGTGGATTGGCAGTGCATTAGCTTGGAGAAATAGGGAATATTGTAGCTTGTGTCCCTCTGTATCTATGTAATCATATGAGTAACTAGGAGAATTTAGGTCGCGTGACCTGTTAGGGCAAGTGGCTTATGCACCAGCTATACTGTTCAATGACCTATCCCCTTAATGTAAGTTACCAGTAGATCATTGAATATTAAAATTTTCTTTTTAGGCGTAAAACCTCGCAATAATGATCATCCACGAGTGAACACAAGAAACACAGGTAATTTTATTAAGTAAATGTACAAAATAAACATATATATTTACATGGACTACTTTATTTATTTATTAGATTAAACATCTTTTGCCAAATATCTTTTATTTTAGATTGTAAGCAATGCCGTCCAATGCTGTTATCAATCAAGAAGTATTGCAAAAGAGATTTTGGTAAGCAAAATCAAAGATCAAATGGAATGACTGAACGATGAATGAAGAACGAATAAGTGAAGAAACGAATGACTAGACTCACTAAAGAAATTATGAATAAATGAATGAATTAACGAGTGATAGATGCAGAAGGGAGGGAGGGAAGAAAAGAAGAAATAAAAGAATGAAAAAAAGAACGGAAGAAAGGAAAGAAAGAAATGAAGAAAGAAATTAAGAAAGAAAGGAAGGAAGGAAGAAAGGAAAGGAAGAAAGGAAAGGAAGAAAGGAAAGAAAGAAAGAAAGGAAAAGGGAAAAAGACTCAGAGAAAGAAAGCAAGGAAAGAAAGGAAGGAGTGAGCAATTGATTAATACATGAATGAAAGAATGAACAAACGAACGAACGACAGATCGAACGAACGACCGACCAACCGACTGACCGACTGACCAAATTAACCAACGAACGACCGAATTAACCAAAGAACGACTAAAAGTACCCATGAAAGACTGAAAAAAAAAAATCAACAAAAACAAAAAGACAAGGATGTTTTGCTGGAGTACGGAGCGATGTGCCCACCCCATGTTCGTACGAAAGCATCAAATTAACATTTGTCTAACAAACATATCCGACTTTCTTTTCGAAAACAGCAATCAGAATAAAAGTGTTGTCTCGTCAACAAGTCAAAGGATGGGTAAAATTCGTGGCGTATATACTTGGAGTTTTCAAGTGGACCGGGGAAAATCGATTACGGGAAGGGCGCAATGACATCTGGGTACGTCTACGCGACGCAAAGTGCGGCTGTCCGAAGCTACGTAAAAACCGCAGTTACCTTATTGTTGGATTCAATGATATCCACGAGGTTCGGAAAGGGATTGTTGTGACACAGAAAACTGTAGTCGACCCTTGGGCCAACGATCTTCAAAGAAGAATAAAAAAGTTTCAACGACGACAAAGACGGGGAATGTGCGTATGAAAGGACATAACGCAGACCTTTGAGCTGCATCAAATTGGTGGCTATTGACCGTCTAACCTTTTGGTGCATGATGTGAATTTTTGCAAGAACCGTTAATTCCTTTGTGTACGATTATACAAGCTAGATATTTAATGAGAAACAGAAATTATTTAAATTGAGAAAAGAACGACTTTAGCGTCTTCAGATCATCATATTTATACAAACAAGTTTTTGAGAGGATTTGATTGATATGAGTATGTCTGGTTGTAGCCTTCTGTAATAAAACCAGTGAGAATTACTAGTACAGCGTGTCGACTACCGAGGTATTTTATTGTTCCACGACAAAGCGAAAATATTTTTGATAATTTGTATATTAGCAGTTGAAACCTGTAAATAATTAATTTCTAGATTTGCAAGGGTTGTTAATTTATTTCATTTCTCTATGTTAAAAACGTTTCGAGTGAACAAGTTACAAATTACGTGTAAATTTACACGAATCAACATTACCTGATGTTGTCACGAACACTTAAACGTTATCAAAACTATTGTTATTGTCCATAGGTATTTCTGGTTTATTAAGAATAAGGTCAACAGACGAAGGCATATTTGCCCAATTTCTTACCATACGGACCAAGTAGAGATGGTGGGAAGTTTGTAGAGAGGATGAACGCTTTTCACATTAGTAACTTAAAAGCTCACCCTGTGATGTATATTTCAGAATTATTCTCTGGGTTTAAAGAGCAAATTTCAGTGTAAACTAAGAAGAGAGATTCTTACCGGTGTGAATAACCAGTTATATATTTCTATTCAACACATCGGAAACCAGCTGAGAATTTACAAAAACTTTCGAATTTTAGTTCAATTACCTAACTGTGATGTGAAAACACGTGTTCTAAGAATTCCACAACGCCAAGGAACCATTTCTAGGAAATACGTATGTAGGTGGGGATCGGGAATCACTGGATTGCGGGGGACATCTTGTTCTTGCAGAACTATTAATTCGGAACAGCGGCCACGACAACAATGACGATTAGGAGAAGAACAATCACAACCATCATGACTTAAGAGAAATGGTAATAAATTAAAATACATTACAATACAATACAATAATTCATGAATTAACCTACACTGGTACAGTGAACTAGAAAAGTTGACCAGAGCGGGATTCGAACTCTCATCTTCGGGTTACCGGACCGCTGCTCTACCAACTGAGCTATCGAGTCAACTGGGAACAATATGCTCGTTTTACCCACTTTAAGCACACGAGAGACTCTCGCGACAACTTAACACTCGATATTCGTGAGGATGTGCAGCGTTTCGACTCTATTTCAGAATCTTCCTCAGGGTAACATGAAGAGAATATTATGTTACCCTGAGGAAGATTCTGAAATACAACACAACACAACACAATACAACACAATACCATAAAATACGATATGATACAACCCAACGCAACCCAGTACAACTCCGCAACACAAAACAACAAAGCACCACACTACATAATACCCTTACCTACCACACGCTACCATTCCATGATTACCACCACCAAACCACGCTATGTCTTGCCACACTACACCATACACCATTATCATACCGTCACTGACCAGATCATACCATAGCAAGTTCGTTACTATATACAGCGAACTCTCTTTTAACGGACACCTCCCTAAGACGGACATCACGTTTGGTCCCGGCCGTCTATGTGTTATTTCACCATAACCAAACTCCCTCTAAGACGGACAACTTACAGTATTCAGATGGAAAAAGGTTCAAAATACCCCCCCCCCCTTCCCCCAAGGACGAACAGGTAATAGCCTGATCAGTAGATTCGGATAATGAAATTTGAATATGTCACAAAAGCGAAGACGACTTCTGTTCCAAAAATTATCAAATTCTTCGTTGTACGTTTAACTACCTGAAATACATTGAAGAGCTTACGCTCGAAATATTAGTATCATTCTTTCGCGGGCAGAAAGACTGGCGCTGAGTGACCGAGGTTCATCCTGATGGCCGGTGTCAGATTACGTCATTTCCCTCTAAGACGGGCACCTCTGTAAACTGGACAATAAGAATATTGCCGACGTTGTCCGTCCTAGAGGAAGTTCGCTGTAGACAGACAGGCATTGACACAACCCTCTTTAACCACAGTCACCTCGTTTTTCTTACCGCAGTTCGAAGATTTAGCTGTCACTTTTCTCACATGAGCATCTTCTTTGATAAGACGGCGGTTGGTGTTCTCAACACTGCTATGGAGGTCATCGATTATTTCTGGGAAATAATGAGAAGATGAATTCAAATTCATTATTAGAAATACGACCGCCCTGCGCGAGACTTGATTCGTGTTGATTGTCCTTAGAACAACAGCTCTGTGAGTAGGATACAAACAACAATTCCCTAGAAGCTAAAAAATTACTGCATGTAGTTTCTTACCATTTTGTTCGTCCACCTCATCAGAAATAACATTGCCGATCAATTTTTGTCGTTGAATGGCTTGTGACAACGCTTCCAGGCCACGATCTTGCTCTAAAACAAAGAGAAAGCCTCGTTGTCACTCGTCCACAGCGTACAATATTGAATTAATAGTCGAAAAAGCTTAATGGCCAATTAACACCTGCGTTCACCTTACTTACCCGATTAGATGGTTAGGTGCAAGCTGTAGACCGGGGGACCTTGGCACAAACAGTGGTATTTGGATTCAGGTTAAGATGCAACCTGACGGTATCTTGAACTGACCACCGCCCCCGCTGTAGCCTGCACCTATCACACCAATACAAATTGGTGGAAAGAACTTACCATTTAAACATTGAATGAAGGGTGGGACGGTGGGTGATGAGATTTACGGAGCAGCCTACTGTACGTCTGACTGCTTGTCGTGCAAGTGAACCACTGATGCTCGTTGAGCTGTACCCATGCCTTAAGTTATCCTCCTCGATCTAAGCTCGCACCCAGGCCATACCACGCACGTTTCCCTCGTTTTTAACCTTGGTTATTTCACAACCTCACTTACATTACGAAACAACATGTGGAATATATTATGTATCAAATGTTAATGCAGACAAAACAATGCATCCTGACCGAGGGTAACGACGACAATGTCAATGGGAAAGCCATGAAATGTGCTGATGTAATGTGCCAGGAAATTTTGCAATGAAGAGCAATTTGCCCTATGTCCTCCCGCCCACCACACGGCCATCACACCACTGATTGTCAGTAGGCAAAAGAAATTGAGGGTCCGTCATGAGTCATAACATCCTACACTTGAAGTGACTCTTAATTTCTTTCAATACCTGCAATAATTTGATGTTGTTGTTGCCTCAGTTCATTGATGCTCTTGTTCCTTGTATCGTCAGACTCAACATCCACTGACCACGGGTCACCAGGTGAACTTCTTGACGGTGCAGCGCCAAGCAGCGAACCTCTGTTAACAAAGGGAACGTTCTTGTTAAGTTCTGGGGCATTGGTTCCCCCTTGTACTCTTGAAACGTGAACGCAAACTGGAGCTATTTCTGATATAATAAAACCTTTATTCCTGATATAAGTTGTGGTACTGCGCGTCTACCAAACGAATACCTCAACCCTTTAACGTGCTGTGTCCGATATATCGAACACCTAAGAACAAACGAACCAGTGAGAAAAGAAAGTAAAAACGGAAAGAGAACAAAGAACAAAAGAACCAGTGAGAAAACAAAGGAAAAACAGAGAACAAAAGATAAAAAATTCAGGCATTAAAGGGTTAAAGAACGGTTTCCGCTTGAGAAGTTTTTGAGGACAGGTCACCCTTAAAATTTTGAAAGGGTGGTATCCCCCGAAAAAAACTGCCTTACTTTATCTCTATGTTTTCGTTATCTTTGTAAGTAACAACGGTCTAGACGAAACTACACGAATACAACGTTAGAATCTTGAATCACGTACGAAGACGTGAATTTGGAACATGCGCACAGATTGGATTCCGTACGTTTCACTACATCAAAACATCCCTGTCCAGATGGTGCCAGTCTTTTAGTAATTTATACTGCGGCTAACATCAAACTAGTTTAATCGTCAAAATGAGACCTACTGCCAGGAAAGAGATAAATTGTATAGGGAATAATGACGAACAACTTTCTCACTTCTCGGCAAGATTTTGCCTACGCCCGATACCAAGGGACATGAAGTTCTTCCAGGACGATCCTTACCCATCCCTGCCAATCTAGAAAATCAAGGAGGAAACCTTGCTATAAAACGTACCTGCCGTAGTCTGTTTGAACGGACTCTTGTACGAATGCAGCTTTAAGTCTCTTCTCCCTAAAATGATAAATGTTTTTAGTCTTTTAAAGTGTCTTTATTTATACTCGATAACCCTGTCAGCTACCTAAACTGTTGTCCATAAAGGTCCAGTAAGGGCCTCCCCTCATGGGTCCAGTGTCACTGCAGGAGAAAACCGGAGTGCCCGGAGAAAACCGGCGAAGTTTGGTACAGTCAAACTGGACGACACTCTTCTCACGTGTGACCAAGGTAACTTTAATCAGATAACTGCATGAAGCGGAAATCAAACCCTAATCACAGTGGTGAGAGACACATGCACTACCACTGTGCCACCAGCACTCCACTTTTTGAATAAACATTTTCACAACTGACTATCTTCGTGGCAAGAGTCCTCAGGGACTTGGTGATCAGGCCCACCCCTGATGTCGTGTACAAATCCTGTTGTGGTTGTGACTGTTGTTGACTCTTCATTGACGTATTACACACCACGAAGGACTGGTTTATAAAATGCAACTTTGTTAAGTCTGTCTTTGGTAACTTCTTCATCCTTAATCTCAAAGTAACTTCTTTGGTAACTTCTTCATCCTTGTGCTCTTTTATATTTAGACTCACTGGTGATCTCAACAACAAAGTAGTGTGTACATTTGATGGTTACTAAGCTGACAGACAATACATAGGTTAAACTTTCCAGGCATACTTTAACAAAGTTACATGTACATTTGATGGTTACTAAGCTGACAGACAATACATAGGTTAAACTTTTCAGGCATACTTCAACAAAGTTATGTGTATATTTGATAGTTACTAAGTTGACAGACAATACATAAGTCAAACATTTGAGGCATACTTGGTTGCAAGTTGATCAATCATGTCCTGGCGTCTTTCTGCCTCACGTTCAGTTCTAAAGCAATGTTAAGTATCAAATCTTGTATGTTCAAAGTTTAGAATTACATTTGAAGATTTCATGTAATGTGTCAATAAGACATTGTTTGATGATCTAAGAAGTTTACCACAGACAATTATATTTAGATTGGGGAACATTCTCCTTAATAAGTCAAATGAATAAAAAGTAAAAATATTGTGAGAAAAGTCCCTATACAAAAGATTAACTTCTCTTTCACACATAAAGTCACATGTGTCTTTATTACATACACCTGTAAAGACATGACACTGTTGTGATTTTCCTCAAAAATTTTTAATGCATTTTATAAGTATACTGGTACTTATATGTACACATGTTGACCTAAAGGTCTGATGATAAAAATTCAAAAAGGATACATGTGATAGGAAGATGAAGCTATTGAGAGATCATTCTTTAAACGCTGTAGTTCTTTTGAATAATTTTGAAGCATCAAGCGACATTGGGTATCAGCCTTTAACAGATATAAAATTTTAAAAATACTGCTAAATATGACATTATGATGCCCATCATTCCTGAAGGATTTCCATTTGTTTGCAAAAGTATGATTGAAAATCTGCCAATTAAACAAGAGATCATAACAATAAATTTATCCTGTCTGGGATCTTTCAGTGCAGAACAAGTTGAGGAAACTTGTCATCTGTGCTGAAAGACCAAAAGCAGGAAAATTTTGCCAAGAGGACTAAACAAATGATTATATCAAGGTTCATACTATATAGCCAGATCTGTTTAGTTTTGATGCCTTAAATAAAGATTGCTGGAAAAAGGGAATTGATTGTAAACAAGTTTTAACCAAAGTCATTAAAACCAACACATCATCCATCTAACTCAACCCTGTCATATGTCACATGTTTGACCTTGCAAACTCATTTTTGAGATAGGAATATCATTTTAACTTGGCTCAAATTTCTTGCTTCTTTCTCACTAGTTTTCTAACTGTCCTTATCAGTCTGTACAGGAAGAAAACCATGTTTAGCCTACTTAGGTAAGGCCAATCTAAATAACAGACATATCATACAAGCCCCCAGTGAAGTAAGATCATCTCTCTTGAAGTAATTTTATAGAAATTCAAAAACTTGAATAAATGAATTGATGACTTTATATAAGGAACACTCAAGTGTCAAATCCCTTGGAACCAGTGGCATATATATATATATATATATATATATATATATATATATATATATATATATGTATATGTATAGAGGGGGCAAGGGGGGGTGACCACCCCCTGGACATTTCTGTCAGAAAATTTAGAGCTTGTTGGAAAATTTGAGGGAGGATATCTTACTAAATTTTGTTTGCTGAGAAGTGAAAAAACCTTCAGGACTAGAAACATCAAAAATTGGACATTTGTAGATCATAGAAATAATACAATCTTACAGTAAATGAAAATTTGAAACTAATTTAAACATCTTTAACCTAAACCAAATGTTTTCTTTTGAAATATGGCAACTGTCTGCCTACAAATTAGCATGAGAAAATTCATTCCTTGCGGTTCATGTTGACAGGTGCCTAACAATGTGAAGTCTGCCCATAGCAATGTCAAAGTTTCGTCCAATAAACTTCAACATTTTAATTTTGGAACAATGCGTTAATTAACACACAGTGCACAGTCAATTGCAAATGCAGTAGTACAAACATAGGAAAATCGTGTAATCAAAATAGCCTATAAAATTGTTGGTAACATTTTGTGTTCTGAAAAGAAGCCAGTCAATACTAGTTGGTTGGCGCCGCTGTGTCCGTGTACTACAGCTGAGGCTAGACTGCTGTTACTAATTCTCAACTCTAAATGACTACTAAAATGTGTTTGCCATTTGTTCAGGTAACCCGATTTAGGCTAACTCTTGTCAGAAATTTTTCAAATCCTGCTACCCCCTCCAGAAATTGTTATATACACCACTGCTTGGAACATCTACATCAGTGTCTTTAAAACATCCTCATTCTCACTGAACAGAAATACAATTCTATTTTTAAACATTCTACTGATTAACTAACAAAAAATAGGAGATAATCTTGGCATATAGCAGGTAATAGCAATAACACACCACAATTAAATGTGATTCTTTGCTCTACTTTGTAAATCTAAAAATTTAGAATACCTTAGAATAGTTCCCTCCTGATCTTTTCAATCTGTTTTTCTCATTCAGTTTTTCCATAATTTCATTTCCAAGTGTCTCAACAGACTTGCAGTCCACAACCCTGAAGAAGCATCAGATATTCATGTCAACAAAATTAAAAGTAAAAATCCTCCCTCCAACTGCACTCAACATAAATGTATATCTGTTGTGCTTGGTCACTTTTGGGGAATGTACCTCCCTACCAGGTTACATGTCATCTTCATCTTAGGAGCTTAGAAATCACCCATTTAGGGAAAAGGGTGCACTTTAGAATTCTGTTTTGGTTAATGGCAGATGATTATACTCTCTAGAATGCTGAAGGTGCCCAGCCCCTTAACGGCTCAACATTGAGAGTATGTCAAAAAGTCAATCAATTGACTAATGTTGACATAAAGGCAGCACTTTCTCCTCAATTACTCACAAACTGTGAGTAGTGGTGTGACCACAAATCAAGCCTGGTTCTCCCATTATTGACTCGTGTGGTCGTTGCCACACCTGATGTCAAGCAAAAGCTGACTTGAAAATTAAACACTTCCATTTTGTTTCGTATGCTCCAAAGCTGTCCCATTTTAAAACTTAAGCACATCTTTAAACAAACTTGATGCCTTTAAATGAAGATCTAAGCCACGTAATGACAAGCTGCTCTTTATTCAAACGTTTGGAGAAAAAGAGAATTTTCTGAACAATATCATGTTATTGTCTAACAAGTAATTACAGAGGCTGATTATTCATTCTTACCAGAATGAATTTAACCATTCCACGGGGTTTACAGAGGGAAAGTACTGGTGGACTGACATTTCTATTGTACACTTTAATGCCAAAATTAAACTAAGAAGTTTTCATTGCTTTCTACGTCCAGCCTTGTATGGTATGTGCGAAACGTCTTCCATAAATATACGTAATTAAAGTTATTTCAGAGTTCTTGTGCCTTTCTCAGTGAAGGTTTTTTTTTATGTTTACAGGATTCGACTGATAAATTACGAATGATAGCGCTTTGATCTTCCTGTGGATAGCTTTAAACATAATGCTTATAGTGTCAGCATCAGTGACATCATAGGTTTTTGAGTGACGATTTGACGATCTTCATGCAATCTACACACTACGCGAAGCGTCCTCGGTGTTAGTTTTACAATTGGTTGAGCATTATCGACCGAATACTTACTTACTTTCTCATAAAATAATTTATTGTTTTCTAAGGTAAAGGTACAAAAACCGAGGGACGAGGATCAAATATTAACAGGGTAAAAATCGATAATGAACTTACCAAGTATCGCCAGCCATCTTGAACTTTGTTTCTAAGAACCGGAATCGGTGTGACGAAACCTTTCCGAATGTATACGATTAATTCCGAAAGGAAAAAGTAAAAGTTCTGAAAGGTTATTTCATGTGTAATCATTGAACATACTTTTTACTTGAGATGACAAGCAGAAGGAAAGGATTACCTTGTGCTTCAGTAAAGTTTTTGCGTGCTTCTTCAACGCTAGAAACTTTTATCACGCAGAGCAAGAATTCTGAAACCACGAATTGTCAACTGTCTAGTTTATCAGGTGAAGAAGCAAGACAATTTTACGAATCTTTATTGAAAGAGGAAAATGAAAAAGAGACACGGAATCAACAAGACTGTAGAAATACGCAACCAAAACGTAAGTTCATGGAGAGTTACTCTAATAGGACTAGAGAAATGAATTCACTAAGAAAACGTCAAAAGGATTCCACGTTACAAGCTGAAAACAATTCGCGACAACTGAATTACTTTCTTAAAATGGCTCAAGATGGTAACATAGATAGACTTCGAGGGGTGATTAGAGCTGGTCAAATTGACATCAATACGACAGATCAGTTTGGATGGACAGCTTTGATGTGTGCTTGTCACAGTGGACAGAAAGCTTGTGTTAAGTTTCTTCTTCAACAAGGGGCAAGAGATGATTTATGTAATAGCAAAGGACAAACTGCTGAAGACATTGCCAAACGTGCTGGTGCTAATGGACTACTAGATGTCTTTCACATGCACAAAAACAAAAGGAAGCAAGTTCCATCAGTTAAAAATTCTTCTTCGGCAAATCCAGTTGAAGAATCATTGTGCAAAATTTGTAAATCAACGTTTTCAGGTAGAAGACAAGAACATAATAGATCTACAGTACATTTGTTCAATTGTCAGTATAAATCAGAACGGACCTTATATCACATTCCTGAGAGTAATATTGGTTTTCAGTTACTCAAGAAAAAGGGCTGGAACCAAGAAAAAGGTGAGACATTGTTCAAGTTTGAGCTGACATTAAGCCAGTTGAGGACAGTTTACATGAGTGATTGCTATATACATGTACGGTTTTTAGTTTTCATTTCAGATCATCCTTAATCCATTAAGAAACAAGGACACGCTTCCATATTTTACTCTGGCTAATACCAGATGATTTTACTCATCAAAGAGATAAACCCAGCTGCTTCATGAGTTAATTTGAAAAGATTAGAAAAGTTTCTAGCTGTAAAGTTCAACTTAAAAAATGGCTAATTCAAACTCTCAGTAACAGGGCAGTCATTTTCTTATTAAGGAGCAAGGCTAAACTTATCAATTTTTTTTCTAGCTAATGCCAGATGGTTTTATTCAGCAGTGTGGGGTGTCAGGCCCTTGACACTTTCCAATCCAAGACATCATGTCCTGACTAGTAAAATTGTCTGTTGTTAGCCAGAGTGAAATTGTAAAAGACAGATTTAGATCAATAAGTTAGTTAATATTTGAGGTTAAGATTTGAAGAGTCTCATGTTGAGTACAAGGAATGCAGTCTGGCAGGCAATCTCAAAGTAATGGCCTCATTTGTGCTTGCATGTCATAGGGGAATAACAAGCAGTAGGCATGCTTTGCTTTGCATGTTTGGACCCTTGGCTGACACAGACATGTCATTCACTGTTAAAAAGATGTTATTAAAACCTTAACTTATGACAACAGATTGATTTATCCGTATATGTTAGTGATAATAGATCATCCAGGTTACTCTAGTCTTGCAAAAGACTGTTGGTGACTGACATTTCGATGGCCTCAGTGGTGGTTATCTTCAAAGTCAAAAAGAGCCTCTTTTTTCAGCCTCTTTTTGACTCTGAAGATGACCGTTGCTGAGGCCATCAAAATGTCAGTCACCAACAGTCTTTCTCAAGACTAGAGTAACCTGGATGATCTACTGTCACTAACATGTACCAATTCTCCTAGGTTCAAACCATTTACTTTATAGATTGATGTATCATTTGACCTGCTACCAGACCTCAGCATGGGGCATCTGTTATGTTGGCTATGAGTCACAGACATGCTTCATGTAATACAATATCATGTTAAATGGAGATGTTACAGAGGTCATTTCAGATAACCTGATTAAAACAAACAACATGAAACTGGGTAAGAGAAAACTAGTGATGATTTGTTTATTTTCCTGCAATTACTTCAGAGAAAAACTACTTGTTTTAAGGGGTTTAAGATTGTCAAGGCATCATTTGAAATGCATGCCTTCAGGTATCGGCAGGTCTAGTCATGTATGCAATTCCATGCCTCTTAGTAATACATCAGATCCAAAACAGTATCACCTGTGTTAATGCTCCATTTTTGGACCACCTGATAGGTTTCTGTAGCTTTCTAGTGATCCATTGATGCCTGGTTGAAATATTCAGTTTTACATTATGCTGATAAATTTTACATATTTGTTTGATACAACAGGCCTTGGTCCTGAAGGAACAGGAAGGAAGTTTCCAGTGAAAACAATTTTGAAACAAGACCGTCTGGGCTTAGGAAGTAAACAAAAAAGCAAGTCTAGAGTCACACATTTTTCTCCCAAAGATTCTGCTGCAGTGGTGGCTCCAAAACAATCTTATAGCAATTCAAGAATTCCCAGGAGAACCCCGAAGAGAAAAATGGTCCAGGATCAAATTAAAGAAAGAAAATGGGAACATGATATGAGGGTCTATATGAATACAGAATGACAATGTGGATGACGAATATTGATATGTTATTTATTGAATTGGTTAGAATAGTACTTGTACATGTATAGGTTTTGTTTTAAACAGTATAAAGCCTGTTGACATAAATGTGAGACATTAGTATTATACAACTGCAAGTATGGAGTTATGATAGATAAAATCCAAACTGTTTGCACACCCAAATCCTCAGAAAATGTTCAAACCCCCAAATAAGGATCATACTGTAACCTGATTATCAATGAGATAATCTAACCACTGAACTACCAAGACTCTGATGTACAGTAATGATGACTAAGGTATGCTGGTTCATTTGATGGATATTAGTAACCTTTGCTCTCAATGTGTCTTAGTTGCTTGATGGTTAGAGCATCTCATCAGAAGGGCACTCAGAGGGTTACAGGTTTGATCCTCATCAAATTTTCAGTTTCTGAGCTTGAACAGTGCACACAACATGTATAAACAATTTCAAAATAAATAATTATTAATAACAAACATAAAACAAGAAACAAGCCATTATTTCGCTTCAGAAGAATATTATTTTAATGTTTTAATATTTAGTTGCACCTTGTGACATTGGTGAAAGAATATGAATTAGTTTTACATATGAACATATAAATGCTGATACAAAACAAGCAAAACAAGCTAGTTTGAAGAAAGAGGAAAAGAACTAAGGCTAACATTCAAAATATCTATGTGATTTTCCAGGCAGAATCATAACTTTAATATAATTAGCAATGTCCAACAAATTGTGCAAAGTATTGCCATATGTAACCACTAACAATTGATTAAACAAAGAAGGCCAGAAGAATTTAAAACATATTTATTGACTAACGTTTTGTACCTACATGCAACATTGTATGTAGCAACATGCAAAATTGTATGTAGCTATGAAATGTTAGTCAACAAGTGTCTTAAATTCTTCAGGCTTTTGTTTATTCAGTTGTTAATGGTTGTATATGGCAATACTTTACACTATTTGTTGGGCACTGCTGTTTTTATTAAGGTTAACATTCAAAGGAGGTTTGAACTTTTGAATTTAATTTCAGAGCTAAAAGGGGAAGAGGCAATTACATAAAAGTCAACAAAATCAGTGGGGATCACCTGACTCAAAATGATGTGATCAGACATTGGTCAGTGAAGGACTACCAAGAACTGCATACCTGATTCTTTATCTTTTAATATACCATTCAGGCAAAAATACATCTCTAAGATCATTAGACATTTCTATAGTAACATGTGTGAATGGCTCTCTCCAATGTACCATATATGTTACATTCTCATGCTTTACAGCTGATTTAATCCAGTCTAATAACTGGTTACAGAAGTTTAAACAAACATTTCCAGTCCACATGTTTCTTTCGTTAGCTACAGTACTTGGAATTTCTAGGGTATTAAATGTCTTAAGTTTCTTGACAATGCCATTGTCATCTCGGAAACCACAAACAATCTTTCGAACACCAGCCAGAAAAGATTGTGACCACCATTTTAATAGCTTGTATCGCTCAAATGACCAGTTCATTCTCTCATTTTCAATAATCCTACTGGTTTTTAGTTCGACATAATTTAAAGGAGCTGAGAGACTATTTGACTTGCTTTTGATGCAACAGTCTATTTCTGCTCCATAAACCAATGAGTGTTTTTCCAGTCTACAACGAACCACAGAGCAGAAAGCTTCCTTGTTATTTACAGGAGAATTTTCAGTTCTACTATGTAAACCTGTCTGGCCCATTGGTGAAGTAATGTAGTCTTCGAATTTGTACCCCCAGTAACACATCTCATCTTGACGTTCTGTCTGTGATAATCTGTTCTTTCGTGCTTCATCTGTTTCAACTTCACTGATATAGATGGTGCCTTTGAATAAACACATGGCCATTTGCCAGGGTTCCCGTCTTTCATAAGGAGTGCATAAGATCTTGGTCATATGTCCCCTCCAAGTTACAAAATCAGTGTGAAGACTAGTGAAAAGATGTAGGCAAGAAATAACACTTCGTAAGTCGTAAATATATGTAATATTACCATAAGTACTAGTAAAACGCTCTCCGTTATATTAAGCCTCCTTTACATATATCTCACTTATTAGTAGTTATCACATCATTAACTTTTTCACTATTTAATTTTATGTAAACTCGTTGCTTTCACTGATTTATGTAGCCCCAGCTACCATATGTAGCTTGCCTTTCCGAAGTAATCACCTCCGATCTTCCTGTGTAGTATCTTTCTTGACTCTAAACTTTTCTGAATGTCTACTAATCCAGCGTAACATATGATCCAGTCTTTCTTTCTTATCTTCATTTCTGCGAATGAAATCCTTATAGCCAACTCTTAAATCAAAATTGACCACTTCTGGCGGACTATAACAACGCAAACGACTATTGTTGTCTAGAAATATACGGTTATTATCCAACGAGAAATAACCAACTTCACTTGGTTGTCGGAAATATGGGTTATCACCATCGAATTTATCCACTGGAAGAACACTAAACTTTGACAAAAAATCAAAACGACTCTCCATTTGTCTTGCAACAAATATGGCGCAAGGGGTACTGGTTCTCTCCCCCCCGACAATTCCAGGAACAGTTTCTAACCAAATTCTTTCGATTTCTCTGAAAGTAATGAGAATTTAACGTAACATCTGACTGGAAATCATGCTAGAAACCACTTTATGTTTAAAGGTAAGGTAGTCTCATAATGTTGGGATTGACATCTACAGGCCTCAATTTTGAAAAACAAGTTGTCTGGGGAAGGGCTCAAAGATACCATAAGAGGGGACTGCCTCCGTAACTGTGTCATGTCCTATGAGAAGTACTTCACATGACCACATCACCCAATTCCTTGCCTGCAGTAGTGGTCCTCTCTAAATCATGTCCTTAGTCTACAAGGTTGATATGGACTGGCATGGACCTTTGCAGAGACAATAAACTAGAATGTTGTTGACTCGTTTCCAGCTCCTGATAAGGTGTAGCTAATCTCAATTCTCAAAATTACTAAAAATGTTCAAGGGAAATTTTTCAGAAAAAGAGATGGTTCATGACTTGCTGGGGATAGATGAAACATAATTTAATAGCTGAAGTCACAATTTGAATGTTGAAAATTCATGCACTGCAGGCTGAAATCAGAAATCTGAAGTTGAACTATAGGACTACTAAGGATAGGGTAGCCAGGTACTGCCTGAGGTATGGCGTGTTTGTACTTTTCTTTGGTTAAAGTTTGAAACCCTTAAATTGTCCAACATCAAAACGCCGGAAAAGATCGTCGTGTGATCGGGTAGTTGTGACAGAAAACGTGGCTACAAACAGATGCTCTATCAGTTGCACCAGACGATATAGTCATACGATCTTGTTTGCATTTGACATTTGGAGTAGTTTTGCCAACAAAATCGAATAATTTTAAGTGCAAAACTGTTGAAGTGACAATGTTTATTGCGTAAAAGTCGCGCTGGTATTGTTTAACATCGGCAAAAACGACAAAATGACCGGAGGTGGATTGTCACCCAAGCCTCGTTCAAGGTAATCATAAATAAAATCATAAAGCTTGGTAATTGTGCTGCCAATGAATTTTATTAGATAGCCGGTGACAGACCTTCAACACCTATATTCTACGTTCACAAAGCAAATCCTATGTTGACCATGAGGAACTGCCTTACCTACAATTATCAGTTGAAGGTTTTGTTTCAAAATAGACCTGGTTTCGTTTCATATTATTTGAACTTGGAATATAATTACGTTTGTTATTCGGTGACTAAATCTGGACACTTTGAACTGTGTGGCCCTTTTATTTTCGATCCTATTTTAGTATTGGAACATTTGAAAAGCTATTAGCATATTCAAAAGTATTACAAAACTCTTACAATAAAAATATCAATTATGGGTCATACCAGTGCAGATGATTTGCATGAGGCATAGGGGTAACTTTAGGGTTAGTATCAGGTTTTCAGAGTGAACCCAAGGGTCAGACCCTCCAATTTCTTCCAAAGCAAAAATTGTATGTGGTATTGTGCAACACAGCTATCAATATTTATGGAACCCGACAGCCAGACACAATGACATACATTTTTATTGACAGAAATCATGCAACAGTGGAAAAACCATTCATTCATATGATATCTCTAGAGGCACGAGCAATTGTAGAATCATTAAATTTACTCTTGATGTGATCCTGTATTTAAAGACAAGTGAAAGGGAAGCAGGATTTGCATTCCATTCAAAGAAGGGCAGGATGTTGGAAAGGGGGAAAGAGATATGTAGGTAAAAGGTATGGATAGGTGGATATGGGAATTGAAAGACTGAATTAATGAATGAATGAAAAAACAAATGAATGAATGATTAGATAAAAATTGGCATGACTCAAAAAAATAAATAAAAATGTTCAGTCAATGAATAATTATGTCAATAAGATCGTAGAAGCACAAGTGCTAATAAAGACTTCAAGTAAACGACAAACTTCTTTATTGCATACATGTTTCTGCAAAACTCATGCCATCTTCAGTGCAAATGATAATAGGTTATTTAGAAGCAATATTTATATGTGACCTGATAAACATTACAAGCATATGAGAATTTATATTAGATGAGTCATACGCTTGTAATGTTTATCAGGTCACATATAAATATTGCTTGTAAATAACCTATTATCATTTGCACTGAAGATGGCATGAGTTTTGCAGAAACATGCATGCAATAAAGAATAATTATGTAAGTTTATGATGTCCAACTTTCCCCAATTCCTATCTGAATTTTTCTACCATTTAATATAAATTATTGTTGTTGATAAATATTTTTGTTTCAGATTTCCTATCCTGAACAAATTATCAGATTTTGCAAATGTTTTTAAAGCTTTCATTGGTTGTAACTACCTTGCTTTACCCTTTGCCTTCAAACAAAGTGGAATGATAGTAAGTAATGACATTTTCCAACTTCAAGGATTTGTAGCCTTTATAAATGAGGAACAATTTTCTATAATGGTATATTTGGCTAAGCCATTGGTTTGATTCATGAACAATGAAAAGCATCATTACCCAAAACTACTTGACATGATTGCACTTGGCTTTGTGTAAGGGTACACTGGATCCACTACCTGGTTTGATAGTCTGGTCAGATACTGGAATTTTCTTCACTATCTTTTATCCAGATAATTTGGTTATTGAGCTACATGACTGGACAGTTAATTTTTTCTCAAAATACTGTAGTGTGAAGAGAGATGAAAAAATTCATTTTTTAACAATCATCTAATAATACTGCATGTACCAAATTATGTTACACAGAACATACATTGTAAACTAGACAAATCTGGTGAATACATACATGATCTCATAGGTACCCTAAACTACATATCTAAGGCATAGTGATTGTTATATAAAAAAAAGATTTAATCAAAATTTTACCCAAGTTTCAGTTTTGCTGATAAATTGCTGGTTTATGGAAACTGCAAAGTTTGCAAAATTATTGGTCAGTGAGAAAAAACAAATGATCCAGCATGAATTCCAGCCAGATATTTTCCTTTCTAATTTGCTGGATAGCAAAAATCTATCCAATGTACTAGTGGGTTTGAGGTTCATTTATTTGAGCTTTATTTTAGATATAGTTACAGTTCCAAATGTCTTGATACAGTTAGGGTTGATGGAATTGACATACAGTATACTGTACAGTTCCTAGTTTAAGAGATTTCTCTTCCCTGAGGAAATAACATCAAAGTCAATAATTTGTGAGGAAAACACAAAGTAAAATAATAACCAAGACATGTTTTGATACCATGCCAGCCCAG
Organism: Heliopora coerulea; assembly: GCA_030142905.1. Classification (NCBI taxonomy): domain Eukaryota; kingdom Metazoa; phylum Cnidaria; class Anthozoa; order Scleralcyonacea; family Helioporidae; genus Heliopora; species Heliopora coerulea. The sequence continues at coordinate 687,624 of JASJOG010000007.1, read as the reverse complement.
ATTAAAAGGCAGCATGGCAAGTCTATGGGTGCCACACAAAAGCAATAATGACAGTAACTACTATAAGTTATCAAAAAATAGAACAATAATGACAGTAACTACTATAAGTTATCAAAAAATAGAACAATAATGACAGTAACTACTATAAGTTATCAAAAAATAAAGCAAAAAAACATCAAGTTTGCTGCCATTTACACTTACTCTGCAAGCAATACTTATAATCAACAGTGAATTGAATTCACTATCAGATTTCACATATAGTTCAGTTTTAGTAAAATGTATATAAAATACTTTGAAGTACCACTGTAATCAAATGGCACCAAACGATACATCCCCTTTTCATTCGCCCATCCTCTCATGGATAAGTGTTAAGTTGTTGCAAGAATATCTCATGAGCTTAAGTTGGATGAAAACGTGCCTCCAATCTCTGTGGAGTTGATAGCTGAACAAGTAGAGCAGCGGACTGGTATCCCAAAGGTACGAGTTCAAATCCTGCTTGAGTCAACATTTTTCATTTGACTTCAGCAGTGTCAGATTATCATGAAATTTTCTGCCCATATATCCTCACAGACATACAAAGTGGGTAAGAGCAAATTTTTCCTACTTTATCTTTCAAGAGTTCTTTTTTCTGGTGATTCATTTAAACATCACAGTAAAGCCATGAACTGTCTTCTGTTTAGCTAGCAAGTAGTCTAACTCAGCAGATATATTTTCCATTGGTAAAAAAAATCCAGTTATCTGATATAACTCAAAAGGCATATCAACTGGAGGTTTATTGCTTTCAAGTGTTTTGTTACCATGCTCAAACACGTAATGAAGGCTAAAGCGTGTTCCTCTTAAAAAATCAATCAAAGGCTTAAACATTTTTACTTCTTTTTCAGCTTGGTGTCATTGGGCTTTTACTCATTGCTTTTATTACAGACCACTGCTGTTTGCTTATTGTGAAGTGCAAACGGGCCGCAATTGATAAGATTATGAACTCCACAATTTATGATATTTACGATGAAGACACTGATGAGTACGAATACCTGAAGAGAAAAAAGCTTGAGAAGAGAAAGGCTCTTGAATTATCCATGACATACGGTGACATTGGCAGGTTTTCATTGGGGAAAATGGGCTCTTACGTTGTGAATACAGCCCTAATTGTAACGCAGTTCGGTTTCTGTGTTAATTATTTTATTTTTATGGGAGATACGATTACAAGGATGTTTCCGAAAGTCAACGAGACTCATAGATCGAACAACAATTCAAGTAGCGTGCTTGGGACAACCAAAGAAAACCATGAAGGTGCACCAAATGTCATTTTTCTTATGCTGATTCCATTCCCATTCTTTATGCTGCAAACCTATGTTCGCAAAGTGAGAAGTCTTGGGCCTCTAAGCGCTGTTGCTAACACATGTGTTTTTCTTGGATTCTTTTCAATTCTTGGATTTATCTTGAATGGTAGGTGTGTACACAAGCATGACTCGACACTCACTACTTACAGGGACTTATTGCGCCTTAATATTATAGGATTCCAGATCTCTGTTTTATTTCGACAATTGACCCTGATAAGTAAATAACATATAGATATGGCTGCGAGAAGTACGTAGACATGATGAAAATGGCATGAAGTTTAGGTATTGATAACTTGATTTATATCGTCGTCGGCTCAGTTTCCTTTGTTCTACGGAGGTCGATAAATAACCTACCTACCGCATTAAGATATTCATGTACTTCCTACCGAAATTTCGCCATTTCTATATGTATGTCGGTGAAGTTTAATACTTTCGAAACTTCACTAACGATGAGATAAGTCCGTTATATACGTGGACCTCAGTGTTTCAACGATATATGAAACTTCGGGCTTTGCCCTCGGATTGATATATCGCTTAAATACGTCAGTCGCGGCTCAAGTCATGGTACATAACCTTTACTTAACTGGAGGTGGTTTCAAACTTAATGTAAGTAAAGTTTATTTATGATGAAGGAAATTTTCAAGTGTCAGGATCGAACTTTTAAAGCCTAACTGTGATCAGTTGCAAAAAAATGCAATTCTAAAGCCTCCAGCTGGCAATTAAACCCGCGACCCTTGGAGTTTAGTGCCGTCATTGAACTCTAAAAAGACTTTGAAGTCTTTTTAATGCTCTGGCAACCGAGTTACGAAAGCCGTTCCTGAGAACGTCACCAGGAGTTCTCTTTTCCCCTTATCTAATTGTTTTCCCTTTTTCCACTATTTTGAGTAACATCGTAACAACTATAGTCTTCAGAACATATTGACTTTGTCACTAAGAACTTGGAGAATTGTGGACTTTAGTAGCGAATACTGAACGCGCACTATCAATTTTAGACGAAAAAAGTTAATTGCTTTTCGCATTTTTGCACAATCTTATTTACTCTTCATGTTTTGAAGGTTTGGATTTTGGAAATATACATAAAGTGAAACTCTGGAGATTTTCAACCTTTCCGATATTTTTTGGTCAACTAGTTGGAGCATATGAAGGAATAGGAACAGTTAAGTAATAAATTCATACAATTAATCACGTGTGCAGTGTTTTTATTAATAACTAGAGCAGTGCAAGTGAAGGATTTGTCGATTTCATTTATAGCTTTTTTTTTTCAGTTTTTTTTTGGGAAAAGTTTCATTCAAAATCCCCAGAAAAGGTTATGACTAGAAAGGAGGCAGGTGTACTATTTTTGTCAGAAAACATTACGTTAGGGATTGCAGTTGGTTTTTTAAAAGTGGGTGGCTTTACTTTCCAAGTAGCACCAGCCTGTTGTTGGAAAATGGGTGGCTATACTACTTTCCGAGAAAGAAGAAAGTAATTATTCAATGATCAAAGCGAAACTCTGACTGAAGTAAACACTGATGACTCGTTCTCTGTTCATCGTACTCAATGCTGTATAATTCATGTTTTCAAATTCGAGTGTTTCACATATTGTGAAAAGATAATTCACGGTACAATTACAGTATACAGCTGTTGAATTTCAAGTTGAAAATATTTTAATGAGTAGTGTATGACTGTTCTTGAAAAAGCTTATGCATGTCGTGTTGTTCGTTTCTTTGCAGATCATTCCAATCGAAGCAAGTATGAATGAAAATCGACCTAACTTCCCCAGATATCTCCATGGTGGAATAGGTTGTGTCTCTGTAATTCTTGGAACTTTTGGGATATTTGGATACCTTCATTTTGTTGACAACGTGGAGCAATTGATTAGCGATAACCTCCCGTATGGAACTTTGTCAATTATAGTTCAAGTCACATTGTGTATTGGCATTCTATTCACCTATCCTCTGCAAATGTTCCCTGTAATCGAAATTTCTGAAAACTTCTTATTTAAAGCTAGCAAAGAGAGAAACACTCTAGAAAGCAGTTTTAACCGTGAGCACGGCAGCTTGCAACCAAATACCACAGATGTACAGTACGGAGGTATCGACGAAATGGACACAGAGACGGAAGATTGTAGAGATGAGGGTAGTCGTGAGGGCAGTGAAGAGCAGCTAGCGTCTCTTATGAATGATACTTTAGTTCTCTTCAAAAAACCTGGGTGTGGCTGTGATATGGTAAGACGTTGTTTAGGTGACAATTGGTGGTCGAACTACCCATAGGCGCTTCCGTTTTTGCTTCGTTTTCTTACCGCAACCATCTTGTGGCAGTCCCGGATGCCACACTCCCTTTAATCCTGAATCCTTAATCCTCCTACCTATGTCAAAATGTTGAGTGTACCCCCGGGACGTTCTAGCGAATGATGTCAATTCAGCTTTAAGCGCTGAGGTCATCATAGCAGGAAATACACCTTTCATGCAAACAGTGGCGGAGTTTGAAACAAATTTGCCTACTCTTTCAACGCTATTACTTAGCACTTTCGTAAAGAATTTCTTACTGTGTACTCTTACTGTCTTTGGTACTTTTAGTTCTCGGGTGTAAGATATTTCCTGCTTAGAGTACGCCAGTTAGAAATTACAAAACAACGTGCCAGCAGTGAAAAAACAAAACGACCTGATTCAGAGGCAGTAATCACGCATTTCTAGGTAGAAGGCCTTCATCAGGGTTAAAATTTACCACAAACGATAAAGTAAAGGTAAAATGTCTTATTTATACTGGATAACTGTATCAGCTACATAAGCTGCTATCCCTAGAGGTCCCGTAAGGGTCATCCCTCATTGTCCAGTGTTACTACAAGAGGAAACAGGAGTACCCGGAGAAAACCAGCGATGTTTAGTAGAGTCAAACTGGACAACAGTCTTCTCACATGTGACCTAGGTAACTTTAATGAGATAACTGCATGGAGCCCGAATTGAACCCTGGTCACAGTGGTGAGACACGTGCACTATTACTGTGCCACCAGCACCCCGCTCTTATACGTCATCTCATTACATGATTTTTTTTTACTTATTTCAGAGTTGGTCCACTTGGAAGAGAAACATACTTCGTACATTTCTAGTTGCCCTTACATTTGCAATGGCGTATCTTGGCCGAGATTATTACGCGTATATCTCTGCATTATCAGGTTCAATCGGCAGCTCCCTTCTGGCGTTCATTCTTCCGTGCGTTTTTCACTTAATCTTAAAAAAAGACGTCCTTCCTGGTTTCATTATCGCAAAAGATATCTTGCTTATCTTATTTGGCGTAATAGCTGGAGTAGTGGGTTTTGTAACGACACTTATCAAAATGATTGAACCATGATTTATAAATAGTTTTAGAATTTTAGATTTATAATTAGAAAAGTATTTACAGTATATTTCTTAAATTCTATATTAATGTAATATATTACACCATATTTTTTTTAAGGATCGAGGACGTGGAATTTTATATGTACATTTAAAAATTGTTCAATTGTTCATTTAAAAACAATTAAATAGTTATTAAATTTCTAAAGGGTTACTGTAGTGGTTAAAACCCGATGCTAAAAAAATCGACTGTTATGGCCTTTGTGATGTTTTTGTATCTTATACATATAAAGAAATTTTCTACGACATTACAATTTGGTGCGCCGGATTTTTCGGCATGAACAATACCTGTAAATAGTTTTCGCAATAAATTGGAGAAACTAACATTGATTAGTTTCAACTCAGACAACTAAATTATTCGCTTTCTATTTTGTTAGCGATGACTAGTCACTCGAGCTTCATCCTCTGTGTAGTATCATTTCAAAGAAAAATTTTTGAGTTCATTATCTAAGTATCGATATCTACCAGTGTGCTTCTACAGATTGCTACCTCTACATCTACTTTATTAATGGGCGAAGCGCTTGCGCATCAAGTTCAGGAACAGTACAATAACTAATTACATAACCGAAGTATGTACATATCATAAAGTAAAATCAACAAAATAAACAATTGGATCAATCTGAATAAATTTCATTGATAAATAACTTTAATAATCATTCGCAATGTTCAAAATGATCTGGCAAACAACCATAAAAGATGCAAAATTTGCCTACCAAACATGAATTGGTTAATAATTCCATTCCTTTACCGTTCTTGGAAAAACTAAGTGATTTGAACATCGGAAACTGTCGTTACAGTGTCGGGTTATCTCGCTAACTCCTTTCATGTGACGGGAGAATTTGAACTTGTGGAAAGTGAAATAACTAGTGAGCCAAATTTTTGATTGAATTGTCCTCCAAACTAACAAAAGACGCCTTCTGTCAGATCCCCGACAGAATGAACTGTTTAAAAAATTAGAGGAACATATTTTATTCATGTATTTTCTTGCATGAAATGTCAAGAAATAAATTATTGAGGTCAGTGCTGGTATCTGCTTTTTGCTTGTGGTTTGTTTTAACGTTACTTTTAATTTGTTTTGATTATAGCATGCTCATTACAAAAGATAACTTCACAGTTTTTTCTGTAGTTGAGGTATCAAAACTCTTAAATTTCTTTAAAAGAGACACTATACTCAACCCTAGCAATAGAAGGCCCAAAGAGGAGGTTGGTGAACATGAGATATCCATTGTCCGGTGACAGTGTGCCATGAGAACACATTGAGGTGACACACTTGTGAGGAGTGGACTGTCTAGGTGAAACTATGCACATTACTGTACTATGAGGATTGATTAGGCAATTGTAATGCCATACCCAAAATTTGAATCTATGCAGCCCACAAGTTGTGTTGGGCTTTATTTTCCAACAAAACATTCATTTTTATATGTTTTACTTATGAATGAAATGTTCAGCAGTCCACTTTTCCATCAGTGTCTCAGTTAAAAGACATTTTTGTTCCAGGTCTCCCAGGCTGTGGAACAAAATATCAGATTTTGCAAATGTTTGTAAAGCATTTATTGGAAGTAACTTTCTCACTATGCCATTTGCTTTCAAACAAAGTGGCTTGGTTGTAAGTATGCAAGATCAAAATTCTATTAACTAAGGTTTTTTCTGGGCAGGGGTTACATATATAGCTTGAAAAAGCTCAGAAGGCTTATGGAGCTATCTCAGTTAATTATTAGAGAAAAATTAAACTTTAAATAACTCTGAAATCTGATTAACTCAATTTGATCTGACAAATTCCATTTCATCTAATTGTGGCATCCTGTGTCTAATATAGCATAGATCATAGTTGATATCCCTGTGAATGTAATGTTTGACTTCCTTGCCTCACATTTTCCCATTTACATCTTTGTACTTCTCTCAGCTCTTTTTTTTCTGCGTCTTTCTTCTACATCCTTTTTGTCCCATTCCTTCTTCTTTTTGTCCTGATTTTGTCCCTTTACATCCTTTTTTTGGGAGAGCAGAGTACCCCCTCTGTCTCAGTGCCTCCCCACTTGTTTCACCACTAGTTTCTGTATACCACACAAAGTCCTGTAACACATGCATTCCATTTATTTCAGCTTGGGATCATTGGTCTGTGTGTCATTGCTCTCATTACTGATCACTGTTGCTTACTCATTATAAAATGTAAGCGTGCAGCCATTGATCAAGTCATAAGCTCTGCATTGGATGCTGAAGGTGATGGAGAGTCTGAAAAAGAGCATCAGGAGAGATTACAAAGAAAGAGAAGTTCTTTGGAGCTTGCTATGTCATATGGTGACATTGGGATGCTGTCTGTTGGGAAGTTCGGCTTATACATAGTAAATGCAGCACTGGTTGTAACACAATTTAGTGCTTGTGTAAATTATTTTATTTTCATTGGAGATACAGTTGCTAGAGTATTTGCAACACACAATGAGACAAGCTTGATGTCTCTCCTAAACTCAAGTAGCAAACAGAATTCTACCCACATAACCTACAAGATGGTTTCCATGGCACCAAACTCTGTTCTACTTATGCTTATTCCTTTTCCTGCCTTCCTGCTGCAAACTTTTGTACGAAATATCAGGAGCCTTGGTCCCCTTAGCACAATTGGCAATGCTTGTGTTTTGTTTGGGTGTTTTTCAGTTCTTGGATTTATTTTTCATGGTAAGTGTTGAACCATTGCTCATTAATAACTCAGAAATTAAAAGCAAAGGAAAAAACTCAAAAGAGCTTTTTTTTTATTTGTCTGATTTGGTAAATTTCAAACAACTCTGATCTTTTATTTTGTTTTATTTTGTTTGAACAGAGATAGATTTTGGAAACATATATAAAGTTGACCTGTGGAGGTTCACTACATTTCCAATATTTTTTGGTCAGGTGACATATGCTTATGAAGGAATTGGAACAGTTAAGTAACATTTACAGCTATATGTATATATTATTATTGTAATTTTTAGTATTGTTATAATTTATTATTATTAATAATACAGACAGGTGTTTATTTATTATGAATACGCCATTTTTAATAACAAAGGTCTAATTTGTATTTTCACCCAGTAATTGAATAAAATCATCCAAACTTGTCAGAGAGACATTAAAATTAAGGTCATAAGTAAAGAATGAGTGGCCAAAGTGGATGGGGTTTACTAGACAAGCCATTGGTAATTCCAGACAGTTAAGATGGGAATATTGTATATTAATTATGATTACAAGTATGTTGAATAACCATGTTACTGTTTACATTGGAGATAAAGACCATTTTAGTTGAGTAAATTGAAAAGTTCATGTAAATATGATTTATGGTTTAAACAGCCATTTATGTTTTTTCTTGTTGAATAAGTAAAGGCAAGGTATACCTTGTGGAAAAATGGTTTAAAATCTTTCAGGCATGCACTTCATGGACATTTAAGGTGGACAATTAAGTTGGTTTAAACAAGATGTAATTAATAAATTGAATTTAAATCTAAGCACTGTTCAACTTTTTATTTTTTGTAGATTATTCCAATCGAGGCTAGCATGAACGAAAATAGACCAAACTATCCAAATTATCTTCATGGTGCACTTTTTTGTGTCTCTGTAATTCTTGGTACCTGTGGGATATTTGGGTACCTACACTACACTGAGGATGTACAGCAACTGATCAGTGATAATCTTCCATATGGAACTTTGGCCATCACTGTACATGTCACACTTTGTATCGCTATTCTCTTTAGTTACCCATTACAAATGTTTCCAGTTGTGGAGCTGGCAGAAAATTTTCTGTTTGAAAATAAGAATGAAAGAAATACTTTATTAAGTAGTTTCAATGGTGAGTTCTCCCACTCCATCTTGAATGATGGAAATATTCATTATGATGGAAGAGATGAAGTGGATGATGGTGGCAACAGTACAGAAATTGATAATGAGGATGAAGCAGAAGAAAAGAGGAAGGTGGAGGAGGATGAAGAGTCACCTTGTGTTGCTCACAGCCATCCTGTTGTTCTAAAATCAAGATACCACTGTGATTTGGTAAGTACTAACCGTCAGTTATCATAAATGTCCTAAATACATTATAATTACTGAGTTAAATCCTTGAAGCTTTGCATATTGAAAAAAAAGTTTCGCATAGAATATATTCGAAACACCAGGTAAACTTACATCGTTGCCATTAATGCTATATTATACAGTACATATATTATGCTGTACATATGATATTTTTTTGCATATCATCTTTAGAGTTGGTCGACGTGGAAGAGAAATATATTACGTTCTTTTCTGGTTGCTCTCTCATTCGGTGTGGGGTATGCTTTCAGGGATTATTATGCCTATGTTTCTGCAGTGTCAGGTTCTATTGGTAGCTCTCTTTTAGCTTTTATTCTTCCGTGTATTTTTCACTTAATTTTGAAACGAGATACTCTTTCTTGTTTCATCATCACCAAAGATGTGATTCTTATCTTATTTGGAATCGTGGCCGGCCTCTCGGGCTTCGTAACCACTCTTATCAAAATTATCTAATTGAAGTTTTAGTTTTTATATATATATATATATATATGTGATAAAGATACATGTGCCTTTATACGTCAAGAAGAAGTACAATTTTTTTCGGCTTACAAAAGATAAATTTCCAAACTTCCCGAATTAGCCTATTAGGAGGTTCATTTTAGAAGACATTTAAAAAACTCGCAGTTCGTGCTTTATCACGTCTAAAACACACGGCTATCGCCTCGTGTTTTAAATCCCGATAAAGCACTCCTGCTCGGTTTTTAAATATTACATATATATATATATATATATATATAGCGTTTCAAAGTCAGTTTTTGGTGCTTTGTTCGTTTGCTCTGAACAACCCGAATTGTGGTTTTGGCCTGGTGTTTTTAGGCTGATAAATCAAGCTTCTAGTATTTGAAAACATGGCAGATATATTTCGTCTCTGTCAAGGGGTTTTAAAATCTCAAAAGGTCTTTTACTTTTAGACCTCGCGGGAGACTCCACTTCGTAGCTTTGGCGGCTTTCATTTTTTTATCATTTCCCACAAATAACTGCCCCGAAAATTTAGAAATAATCAAATTGTAAATATTTTAAGCTTCGAAATGGCTGATTGTAATGTTATTTTAGTACAACAGTACGAAACATTGAATTTCTGTTCGTGCACTCTGAGAACTTTTAGACAAAATATATGATAATAACCGAAATATAAAGAGAATTGCTGAATATACGAAGATAGGGTTTTAAAAATATTAAATTTTGGTTAGAGAGAAACTCTTCCGTACTTCCATAGAAACATATTAAATATCCATCAGCCGTTATAACAACTGGTTTAAGTTTGCGAAGTCTTTGTGGATTGTTTGTATTAAACTGGAATGCTACGTCACATTTTCGTTTGCCATGCTTATGTCGTCACGTCGGCCAAGAAATTTTTTCACGCCTAAACCAGGCTCCTTCGTTACGTGACATCATAATGGCTACTGCTGGCCAGGATAGGCAGCAGCGAAAAATCATCAAACGAGTCCGTTTTGACATAAATCCTCTATTCGATCGAGACAATGACAGCCCCGACGAGGATCGCATCAAGAATAGGTACGTAAATGAATCGGAGGTATTCGAGGAAGATCCATTAGATCCGGCCAAAGAATTCAGTGATTCACTCATTCTTACTGAGGAAGACTTCTGGGATCACGTTTACAATAATTTGTGGAAAGGTCGACTTCGCGTTCGGGAAGGAAACCTGCAAAGAACTTTGATTAGGGTGAGTGAAAATTGTGATGTCGAAGTGAATGAATACCTTATTTAGGCCTGTTTTAAGTAACTTGTAGCCAAACGATATACACACATAGCACCCAAACGCATACACACATACGGACGTACATAAATATTTGCATAGGTACATGCGTGCATACTTACATAGATACATCAATTAATACGCAGATACATACGTCTTACGGCGTAAGATTTCCGCCTGGAACTTCAGTCGCTGAAATCCTTAGGAAACGTTACATGCGTTTTTGTAACTTTGTTTTTTCTTTACTGTAATGAATTCTCCACCATTTGGCACAAAATGCCTCTCCGTGTGTCCATTGTTGAAGTCTAATGCTTATTTCAAATTTATTTAGATCTTTGACGAAATGGTCGTAAATCGCAAAATTGGCTCGACTGAGTCAACTCGGTATTACCAGGCGATACAACTCAGAGGTAGAAAGAGAAACAATGCTATTCTTGCCGGAATGGCAACGTCTGAAAACAAAGTACGACGAAAGAAAAAACGAGAAGCCAGAATGGAGGATTATGTGCTAAATAGTGATGACGTTAGTAGCTTTTTTCAACCTTTAATTGGTATATGATTGGACCATCCAGAACTTTTTTTTATCAGAAGAAATCTGGAAGCTAGAATGTGCACACACAACACCGTTGCCAAACGATATATATACGTATGCGTCGTCTGCAGACTCGTTGGCTTGAAAAGCAAAGAAACGTTATTGAGCTTTACCAAGACTTGACAGGTGAACACATTTCTCCCGAATGCCATGGAACCACTGAAAATACAGGTTTAATAATTTATAAATGATCTCACTGATAGCATTCTGAAATATTCTGAGGTTATCGATATGTAATTTTTATCTCCGAATTAGGAAAACAATGATGAATATTTGCATGTGGCTCAGTCTTCTCTGACAAGAAACATCTAAAAGATTCAGACACTCGTGCACGCGCAAATGTTTGGCGGCGTTGTATAAACCAGTCTTTATCAATTGGACGAATAACTATAATTTGCTAACTTACCTTTCCTTCTGTCCGTCGCACAATGGCACGTCTCTAAACATCTCTTCTCACTCTTAGACGAAATACGGTGCCATTAAAGTTATCCTTACGTATTACGGAGGCCAACCTTTGGGCCGGCGACAAAAAGTTGCGTTCAACACCTTTTCAAATGTCGACACCAGTCCTCGCCTGACGCGGCTTCAGTCGATCGTGAAAGGAACTCGACTGAAAACAAGAAGGCAAGCCATACTGGAGACGGAAAAGGACCTCGACTTGATCATTCAAAAACTGCGCAGAAAAAACCTTCAATTTTTTTCAACTAGAACACCACTGGATTTCAAGGCACGCTGCTTACAAGGAGCAAACGATTTTGTCGTGATCAAGGAACAAATTCTTAATAGTAAAGACTGGAAGATAAGCACCAGTATCACGATTAGTAGGAAAACTACGTCTCGCTTTAGGTTGTTCAAGCTTAGTGATGCCATGCCAAAGTTTTATGGAAACAAAACAATGGTAGTCATTTTGACGGAATGAGAAGTAGAAATGTCCAAGCAATTTTTTTAGCATTCTTGAGGTAGTGGTTTCATGTTTCTCGCACCGTGGATACCACGTGACTAGTAATCTGTGACGTTTTACTGATCACGTGTTCCCATTCTGGTTACCACAGCTCGTTGTCTTTTGCCACAGTATGCACTGGAATACATTTGACAATGATGTATAACTTAAAAACTTCTTAATCAGTTTTTTTTAACTATTTTCATTTTGTCATCATAAATCGGTCCTTTCATTTGTATCCAGGTTAATTTACTTACTGCTTGCCTTGACCCTAGCTGTAACTTTCCCACTTAGTCAAGACCATATCCCCATGCCAATCCTTTCTCCATATTTTAGCCCTAACTTCGTTCCTCGATCCCTAACCCAATCTGCACTCAAGTTTTATTTCCAGGGCTTCTCGTCACTGTCGGAACCATAACCACTTAGTTTCATTAAACAATAAATCTCTTTTATCAAGTCCGGAAATAGGTCCATCAGTTTCCTGACACTTCGTTTTGCTAAGTATCCATAGCACAACCTTGTCGGCTTGTCGATATTTCAATGAACCGTTAGGCCGGCGGCACCATCTTTTCCATCAGTATGTGGTTTATTCCTGCTTCTTAACAGTAGCAAGCTTTTCAAGCTCGCAAAGTTCATAGTTATGAAATACAGTCCATTTGATGTGTGTAAAGATATCTAGGTCCATAATATTACATTTTAAAAATAAATTACTAGATTTCCGGATGGGGATGTTTTTTATTCTTCTGAATTGAAAGTTCAGTGGTTGGATTCTCGTAGTTTCGCTATTCAGCGATATCCTTGGTATGACGGTAACGTCTAGATCCCGTTCAATTCTGACAGTTTCCGGGAGCACCAGATCTCCTTGCAGCCATTCTTGAAGTGACAGGACAGTAAAAGATGGCGACTCCAAGAACAGCAACAGGTCATGTTCTGCAAATTTAAAATAACCTACGATATTCAGACACCACGAAAAAGATAACCATAAGCCTTGGTCAAGCGCTTTCAACATTTCATAACACATAAACTCATTTGGCCGCCGATGTTGAATGTTGAAAGAGATTCGAACATGTCCAAATTTTTGTTCAACATGCCTTCAACGTTACCAAAGATCTTGCCACGGTGGAATATGTTGTTTGCATTTAGCAATCCCTAAGTTCAACATCGTTCATCAATGTTGAAAGTTGTTGAACGAAATGTTGCAAGCGTTCACCTGGGCTCAATACGTTTTTGGTTACAATTTTCTGGTCATGCTTAGCAAAAGCCGCTTGGTTGATCTCTCAACTTTTTAAACTGTTGCATTTTTGTTTCAATCAAAGTCATCGCGTTGGCGGATATATTTTACTGGACATCTGAAAGTCGTAGACAAATTTTAAATATGCATAGCATGACTTACTTCACTTGCCTCAGCCACTGCACGAAATTTTGTTATTATCCTTTGGGCGCAGAAATCGTTGAATTGGGCTCAAATGTAAGAGGACAGAAATTTTTCATAATCTGACACTGCCCTTGTCACCTGAAAAATGTTGTCTCGAACGGTCCGAAGGTGCGAGTTCAAGTCCAGCTCGAGTCAACATTTTTCAGTTGACTTCGGCAGTGTCAGATTATCATGAAAAAATTTTCTGTTCATGTATATCTCCGAATATGATGCTGAAATAAAAAGACAGGGTTTCAGAAAGATTACATTCGGTAAGATGGTATCCTGGTAGTTCTTACCAAAACTTATTCAACTGTTCTTAGTGGAAATTTTTTTTTCCAAAGCATTTTAGTCAAACTTAGAGTCACCATCTTTTTCGTTGTCGTTCACAGAATATCTCATTTAGTTGCCTAGTCGTCCGGTAACACCAAGTGAGCCATATCCGTCCAGTTGGTACCCTGCACCGCGAACACCTGTGATTCAGTAAATTTTCGACATACTGAATTATGAAACATGGCCAGTTCCGTGGACAGTGAAACGTCTAGTACAGGAAGTTTACAGAATTGCGCAGTTTTGGTCATCTCACAGTTCCTTGGTTCTGCACATTTTTCAGTCAGTGAATCCATCAGACGAACTTCATACGGTTGAGACGGACTCACTCCATGTTACCGAACCCGACAAACCTCGCTATGTTAAATTGCCAACTTCGCGTTATTTAGCATTTGTTAAAACTAAAATAAGACTGGCGAATTTTGAGCAAGCAAATCGTGAGCCGATATCAACTGTCATTCTTGTGAAAGGCAAATCTCATAGAACTAGTGGCCAGGATCCTTCGCTTGTCCATTTGAGACTTCTTTGGCAATGCCATTTTCTATGCCTTCCCGGATTCGTTTTCTGTCCGGTTCCTGTTCGACAATTCCCGGTAAACCTCCGAGTACAAACGGACGTTTCACGCTGTTCATCACCATGCTAACAGCGGCATTGGTAGCGGCAGGAGAAAGCACCCCCAGAGGCGAAGCTTCGGGAGTTAGTGTACCACTGTCGGGCGGTGGAGACTTGAGTTGAAGTTTGCTGGGCCTGTTTTGGTCAGCGGTTATTGACGAGGACGACGAGAGTGCTGTGGGAGTTTGAACTGGTGTTAAGAGACCACCTAAATTGTTAAATCAGATTAAGACTTTCTTAGAATTATGGCTTTCTTTTTTAGAATTATCTTTATCGTAACATGAAGAGAAAATTTCATCATCACTGTATGCGGAAAGACAGTAGGTCAAGCACAGCAACCAGTGAACGTGCGTTATTTTGCAATACAAGCCAATGTTGAACTCGTCTTCGACTTGCTGTGTACTTTTCAAGGGCGTAACGTGACCAAATGAGCATGCGCACTAGCTTGAATGATGCCATGAGGCTCATCACATGTCAGTACAGTATTCCTGAAGTGGAAAATGGTTTTAACGCACGTTAAAACGAGACATTTTCTGCCACTTGACTCTCAGCTCAATGCATGTGTTGAACTCACAAGAACATCGAGGATGAACTGAGCGAATAATTTGCAGACATCCCGCTGCAAAAATTGCCAAGTTTTAGGGAACTCACATGCACCTGGTTCACCCTGAACATCCCATGGACCTTTCCCCCTATATTACCCTCCTAGTTGTTGCTGGGCACCAGGCATAACTTGGGGCCCAACATGTTGACGGCACACACACTAAGATGTGTATTTTGCTGAGGAATTCAAGTGCATGTAAAATGTAAAAAGTTTTTGTAATCTACTCAGATATCCACCTCCTACAGTTATCCCTAATTTTCTTGTGCTTACCTTGGCCAGGTGGTAGAACTGCCACAGATACTGGTGGTAACTTTTGAGATAGAGGACCAGCTGGTATGGGAAGTTTACTGCCTAGTGTTGCTGAATTATCTGAATGTTGAAAATGAACTTTGTCTGTGGAATTAGAAGAAACCTGTGAAACTTTTGAGACCTCTGCTTTCACAGAAGCCATAGGAATCCCAGAAGCTTGCAAGGTGACGGTTTGGATTTTTCCACCAGTGGAGGTGGTAGCAGATTGGATAACTTGCTGCACTTGAGGTACAGCTTGGAATGAGACACTGACTGGGATGCCAGGGTTTTGGGAAACCAGTGTGGTAGTGACTGCCACCATTTGGTTGTTTTGCACCTCAGTTGTTGTGGTGGTGCCAGGTCCTGCAGCAGCTACACCACTTTGTTTGTTCATGGTCTGGTACTGAAGTCCATGTGTTGGAGAGGCAGGGGCAGACCTGACAAGGGATAAACAGGAAATCAGTTGAGTGTACCTGTGAAGTCACTTTTTTTCTTCTGCTGATGACATTAAGGGTGTTTCATGAAGATGTTGTTCTTTTGCACATGAACAGGAAAGACAAGGCCAGCTGAATTTGCTGGTCCAAGGTTGCAAGTTTACAGGCTAGCTACGAGCTTCTCTTTGACCAGTGTTGAAAAAACATCTCTCAAGTTGTACTTAATCTGAGGATTGTACTGAAATGTCCTGGTCTATATATTTGTGTAATAAGTCACTTTTTTGGGGTAAAAAATAAATTTCATATAAATATGCTTGAAATCACTCACCTAGAAGACAAAGTACCAAATGGATATCTAAAGCAGGGCACACCTCGTTGTCTCCTCTTCCTGAATGCTTGCTCAGCCAGTTTTGGTTCACAGCTTGGGTCAATTCGCCAGAAAGATCCTTTCCCAGGCTCATCCTGGGCACGTGGGACTTTCACAAAGTAACGGTTGAGGGAAAGATTGTGACGAATAGAATTCTTGATTAAACAGGAAACAAGAGCAAATAAGTTGGGCCTTTCTGGGTAACCTGGTTATAATTTCCAGAAACACCAAAAGAAAAATTTATTGCAAAATAAATTCACCATTAAATGCAGCAAAGATTACATTCCTACAGGGATGCTAAAATCTTTCTTTGACATCACAAAGTGGAAAACTGAGTAATAAAGACTGTCCAACTGAAAATTTAAAATATTCTGTAATTTAGGACAACTGCCCTGTTAAAATTTTGAATGTTTATTATATTGCTTGTGGTAATGATGCTTCCATAATCAGTCACTGTATAATCTTAAATTGTTTCTAACATATACTGGGACAGAAGGTAGCCTCTAGTTCTGCACACTTAGTAAACTTCAATTACCATAAATTAGTCCCAAGAAATGTAAATTTTTTCAAGTTGTAGAGGATATGAGTACATGGAGGAATATCAAAATAAATATACAGTAATCAATACAAAACACCTGCTATATTGGGACTATTTACACAGTGTTTGAAAATTCAGTCAGTACAAAATGTATTCTAATAATGTTGAAACAATGCAAAGAAACATTGTGGTGGGTCTCTGAATTAAGTTTGACATTTTATTACCTTATATTTGAATGCTTCTTTATATTCTTTAATTTCAGTTTCCACTGGGCTTCTCTATTGCCTTTACATCAAAGAATATAATTTATAGTTAAAAATAAACACAATAACTATAATCCTACCTGCCAACCTTTATCAGCAGACCGATAGTACGGATAATTCTTTGTAATATGGGTGTATATGCCACTTAACGTAAGTTGTTTGTCTTGGGCTGATAGAATCGCTTGAACAATCAGCTGAGCATAAGAATATGGTGGCTTGCCATCTTCCTTAGTGCCACCTTCCTTGGTGTCATTCTTAGCAGTCTTTGCCTGTTCTTCACCATCTTCAACTGCTGGGTCGACAAAATTGGGAGTACCAACACCATTACCACTTCTAGGACTGGTAGGGCAGGAATTTGGCACACTACAAATAAAAGAAACAGCTCTTTATTAACATTACTTTCTTCAGTTAAGAACATGTGAATGCTACTGACTTAATGATTTTGAAATTAATGATATTCCTAGGTCTATATCATATTTCCACTTCACTAAAAGCAACATGGAAAACAATATCCACTTGTTGGCTCAATAAGAAAATACACTGAAGCCAAAGCCAGAGTAAAAAGAGTAATACAAGTAGTTGTTTATTTACTGGTAGGCACTGGCATCTGTTTTTGTCAGCAAAAAATCGTTGTATGGGATAGCATGGTTTTCAGTAGCTGGTAGACTATTGGACTGGCAAAGTCAAATTCATATTCTCAAATCCTTGGCTAAGTGGTTGTTTTGCATGCTTTTGAAGAAAGTCACAGTGCTGACAATAACCGCCCCATCACCTTTTGTCAAAGTTTGTTCCGAATGGAAAAGTATTCCAACCTTTAAACTGCAACGAATCCTCCTTGACAAAACATCGATAGGCAAGATTGAGTCCCCAGCATGCTTGCAAAAGTTCAAGCTATCGTATATATTTATGGAAGACAAAAGTTTTTGCTGTTATGAAGTATGAGAAGGTCACATGTTGGTTTACGATAAAAAGTTCGGGTATTACTTCAAGTCTTCACGCTTGACCTACGAGAAAGATCTGCAGGCAAGAATCTATTGAGTAAAATAAACAGACGAATTATTTGTTTACTCTCTTACACTATAGCCTATTCCCTGAGAGTCTCCGTATTTATTCGACGTATTGCCTGTGATAAACGTTCATTGTACAGTGAGAGTAAAGTGACGTTGAGGACCTTTCTACAACAGCAGCTATTCGCGCAAGCGAAGTAATGAAATACACGACACTACGAAAAGTTGTGTATTTCTACAAAAGTCCAACAAAACAATGCAAGACTTGTTTTCCTCCGGGTTTAATTGCCGCGATTGAAGCTGAAAACATCATACACTGCAAACGAAAACAACAAGAGTACTTTCTACGTGGTGTACATTACAGAAAAAATCAATTCGGTGCAGAAATGTTTCGCAATCGATGTTTTTGTTATGGTGACACTAAGTGACGTAACACGAACCATTCAATAAGCAATTGCTGTTGAGTACTGAACAATGTTTGATTCACCTAAGTTTCAATCTCGCCCCTGGAAGTTAAGGAAGTGCCATGATATTCATTTAGAAAGGAAACGGTGGCACTCTTGGAAGCCAAATCAAGGTCATCGTTTTACGCAAAGATCGGCTTAAAGAACGCAGCTCATTAACACATAACAACAAACAAACCCCCAGACAACTCAACGGAGAGATCGCCAAGAAAATCACGCTGGGTCAACCGCCTGGCATTCGAACAGTTTACCTTTAAACGACATCTCACCTAATAGTTCCAGTAGGCGACGGCACCGGTGAGGTGGTAGTCGACTCCGCATTTGGGACATTTATTTTCAAAGGAGGCAAATTCTTGTTCTTTGGTGGGCTCGGTACCCGACGTGGTATATTGTCATCCAATAGAGAAGTAAACGAGATTTTTACGTTCGTCGAGGGGAAGCGGAGCACACAACTAAATAAACAGACAGCGAACTAGTGAACCACTTCATAGATGAGAGAAATGATAAATATTAATGCATTTTAGATGAATAAACACGCACCTCACGGGCAATTTCAACGGTGAGTTTCCACGTCGAAAGAACGTCCCATCAACAAAGACACCGTTCTTTCCGTTGCACTTCAGGTAAAAGTTATTTGAGTCGTACGTAATTTCCAAATGTTTTCTCGAGACAAAGCTCGAGTGGCCCATATTGACATCGACACTACCCAAGCTGCTGTTTCGTCCGATGGAAATTCGGTTTTGGCGGACCAAGTACTCGAACTCGCGACCTTCTAACTTCGCAATGGGTTTTACTTGACTCACGGGAGACCATGCGGGTTTTTCTGCGTTGTAGGAGCTCGACTTGAGAGCAAGAAGTGCTAATGCATCATCCTCGTGTTCCGTTTTTTGAACGGCCATCGTTAATCAGTGAGCGAAAGAACAGTATTTCCTTGTGACTTGACAAAACCTGGCAATCACTTTTTCAAATGAAAACAACAACACGAGGTGAAACATACGGGACTTGCTTCAAAAGAAAACACTACTCCAAATTTGGTTATAATGAATCCACATGACAAATATCCAGCGGCTAACGACAAGAAAATAAACATGGCAGATTAAATTCCAGCACTGTCAGTGTCACATTCTTTTACGACTGGTTTCTACAGGTACTTTCTGAGAAAAAAATTCTCTTTGCTTACGTATTTAATTGTTTGTTCAACCATTTGACTGTGTTGGACTTATTTGTAGAACAAATGTGTAACATTTTAATGTTTCACAAGGAAAAAACATTCAATCAGGATTTATGGAAAAAGAAAAGGCCAAAGAACTCCACAGTCAACAAGTACACAAGAACTCAAGGATTCATTTTAGATAAGTATACGATGTTGTATTAAGCTACGCCTGCATTACCCTTGGGGGAGTCAAATTTAGGTCTGCTGTCACCAAGGGGTGACAGTTAAATGGTTGACGATTAGGGTAAGGATTAGGGTTAGATTAATCCTAATCCTAAATGAAACCTGAGATTAAGCATCATGAGTAATTTAAGACGTTTATAGAGTTACTGATTATTTATACTTTAAGAATGATTTTGTTGATTAGGGGCAGCTCGCACATTCAGCATTAAAATATTTTATTTAAAATCATAGCTTGTAAAGTGTTGAATTCACTTTTTTCACAGCCCCACAACATGGACAGACGTTAAACTGTGAATGTTCTGAAACGCTAAATCGTTCAACACATCACATTCAACAGCTACATTTCATATTGTCCGGGAAACTGGCATTGACGGACTACACATTTTCTTTTTTTATAAGGAACACCTTTATAAGGAACTTGAGGCTGAGATTTGCCGAAAAATTAATGAACTCTTAAGGAACTGCTCAGGCTGAGATCTAGAATCAAGGAATACCAAGGAACTAAGAAACAGTAAAGTCAACTGAAAGTTTTTTCTTTGTCATGACTAAAGATTCAAAAAGAAAAATAAACAGAAGACTTTTTAAACAAGACTTTTCCTTTTTTAAAAATAAGGAACAATTTAAGGAACTGTGAGCCTCAAACTCTCCAAGAAAAATAAGGAACCTCAGCCTCAAATCCAGATTAAGGTTTCTTATAAAAAAAACAAAACGTGTATAGTGGACAGAACTAAAAACAGGCGTGGCTTCAACTTAAGTTGCGTTTACACGTGGGATTTTTCGCCTTGCAGCTGTAGATCTGATGCAAGCAATATTCCTTTGACAATCTAGGCAGTAGGATATCTGCTTACGACTCGCTTCAGTTTGTTCTCAATTCTGTCTTGAGTTTAACACAAACACACCAAAATGACAATCGCGAGGAATGAAATTGCATGTGAACACGGGACCTTCAGACGTGCCATTAATTGCTCTAGTTGGTCAATTACTTGACGTAAATGGGAGTCCGTTTCACACGAATTTAATCATTTTCCAAACATTTTCATAAGAACAGCCATTGCTCATGAAAAAGAACAAAACATTTGATCATGGGCTAAAAAGAACGTATGTTGTCAGAATTAATGCATTAAGTTCGATGCAACGTTACGACGTCGTCTGAAACCAACACGCATTTCAGATGTTACATCCGTCTGCCCATGACGGGTAAAGCTTCTCTGATAAGTTTAATTCTTCACAAAAATTTAATTCGTCTGAATTAAATGCGACGATTGTGTGACGTATGAAACGGACTTTACGAAAATATTTGGTGACGTAAGATCGAATGTAAGATTTCTTTAATTCCGAAATTATCCATAAGTGCTAGTTTTCATCACGATATGAAATCCGACCATGACTTTTCTAAGCAAACGTCGACAAATACAACTAAATTTACTCTTTGCAGAGCTACCAATCGTTCGTGCAATTCTCAGAATTTAAAATAAAACAGAATTTACAATTTCTAACAACATGTAGTAGTATAAGCATGACATAAAATTAATGGTTATTAACAATTATTCTTACTTTATTGTTTAAAACTATAGGCAATTTTATTAGATAAATTTCTCAGAATTATCAGCAGCTTATATTAATTGCTAATTTTCTACACTTTCATAGCCGTTCCTATAGGTTGAGAAAGCCTCTCCATACCGCTTTTTCTTAATACAATAAACCCAACACAAAAGATGGTAAATCTTTGCTTGTCAATCAATTCTGCCAAACGTGCGTGCAAATTTTGAGACGATCGTTCAAATTCCCTTCCTACGTGCAAATTCGCCATATTTAACCCCTGACCATCATCGCTGGTCGGCTTGATCATAGCATATTGTATATATTGTATATCACCACTTCCGATTTTTTTTTACTGCGACCCCACGTTCAATCGCTGATGCATATGTTTGGCGTATTTTAACTGCAATGAAACAGACGAACTCTTTACTTGACAGCTTTCGAGGTCTTACGCAACGAACTCAATTTCCCTTTCTGGAGTGCTAACTGGCCAATGAAAAGTGAACCAAACAAAAACTGAAGAATAAAGTCATGCAAAGGACTGGAACTGACGTACAAGACCGCGAAGACGACTGAAACTGACGTCCAAAATTTCCCTCCATGGGCGGTCATCTTGGCTTCACTTTTTGCCCGAGCAAATTACTGGGAGTTAACATTCCAGATATGGAAATTGCGTTCACTGATCTTACCTTGAGGGTAAAATCTTCCGACGTTGGCCACAGTATAATAAATAAGTTGCCAAATGAGAACAGTGCCCGGTAAAAGGGTTAATAATGTTCTATTGGTACGTTACTCAGACTCGTGTAAAATGTAGACGTATCTTTTTGTGAAGGCAATTCCCACTATGCATACATTTTGCATGTTATTCAAAGTCCTACTGAAGATATAGCTGATCTTTTTATGTTACACGCAGGAAACGACGAATATTATTATTTTATCATTTTTTTTCTGACCAGAGACCCATGGTGGCCATTTCAAAACGACCGGATGATTCAATTCTGAGTCGCTACCAAGGACTTCAGACACGCTGCTGTTCATTCTGTATATACGTGAGTGATAGCACTTCCTGATTGGAGTAGATTACCAAAAGCATGATAATCGGGGCGATGATTGGTCCGCTGATGAAGGATCTGATTGGTCCGTTGATCTATGCGACGATGAGTCACTTAACCTTCGCGTGACCAGACGTTCGCGCTCTGGTGGTGGTGGCCTTGTTTGAGATGGATTTCGTACAAGGATACCCTGTAGGTAGTACAGTCAAACTTTAATTAATAAAAATGTTGAAAGACGATTTATGAGCAAAGATCTTTCCAGCATAAGAAAATGTCCGCAGAAACGGTCAGGAAAACTGGAATTATTTAAACTGAAACATTAATACGCCTATTTTAATAGGATTTTAAAATTGTATAATACCATGATTATCTCAATGTTGTTTATTTTTAGAGGGGTCATATAACCTCTATATCCCTGATCAGCATGCCACGTGTTCTAATTCCACGCTGGAATTTACACCTCACTCATGTTGATATGGTGGTATTAGAGCTACGGTAACTAATACCCCGTTTGATGTGAAACCGGTCAAATTAGTTCTATTGGTTCTAATTCTACGTCTTAACATGCATGAGGTAGTCCGAACAAGATAAACCCTGATAAGGACGTGATAGAGCCCTCAACATAATCTTTAATGGTTAATACACCTCATTTTATCAAGTTACTTATATCACCACCGAAAATATGAAGGTGAGGAAGTACTTCGAGCTAAGGCCCTTGATTGGAATGAACCACTCTCTGAAGAAGGGCCATTGCTCAAAATCTTAGTTCCCTATTCCCCATCCTCATAATTTAGGCTGTAGACATTCTTTGAATTTTGTTTTGTAAAAACTGCCCCTAAGAAGCACTTTTCTTTTTTTTTTTTTATAATTTGAAATTTGTGGCTGGAATTTTTTTTCCAGTCTTTTATGCTAGTTGACTAAATTTAACACATTTTCTCTCTTCAGAAACTTCATCCCCTCAATTTCCCTTAATTTCCATGCCTTTCCTCATTATTAACTTCTTCCTATCCCTTTTCTTCCCGTCCTTGCCCTTTTCTCCCTCCAAATTAACTCCTCCTCATGCACTCAACCTCTCCTATTTGCCCCACTTCCATGTTCAAAATTCATTCCCTTCTTTCCTCTTTACCCTTTCTTTTTCAATATTCATCCCTGATTTCCCTCTTCACCCTTTCTTTTTCATCTCTTCCTTCCCCTTTTCCTTTCAATTTTACCCCACTTATCCATTTGCTGGTTTTCCCTTCCCCTCCCTTTCTTTTCAATTTTAAACCCTGCCGACCTTTTCAATGTTCCCTTTGTATGATTATATCCTCTTCAAGTTCTGCATTTTGTCCCTTCAAAATAAACCCAATGAATTTGTTCGTTTTTACTAAAAAAAACCCAAACAACTAAAACACTCACTCTCTTTAACTGTTCATATCTGAACTCCTCCAAATGCACGAACCCATTCTTGTTCCCACCAAGTGAAGGAGGAAGCATTGCCATGTTTGACACTGAATGAAAAGGAACTTCTGTGCGTGAAAGTGAACTGGTTGATGGATAAGAATTACTTCTGTCTAAACTAGAGTGTCTCCGTTCACAATTTTGTCTTCCTCTCTCATCATGAAGCTGTTTGCACTCTGTCTTGTACAGATCTAACTGCAAAGAAAATCACATGATGCAAATATAAATACACATGAAATTGTTCTCGCTGGCACTGCATAACGACTGTCACTTATTGCTTTTCCTGTAGCAAATTCCTTTTTTGTGGTTCTGATAAAAATGTTTCATACTATACAAAACCAGACCATATGGATAGTGCAGTCAGTGTATTAGCAGCAATTCCACTGTTGTTTGTGGGTCAACAGTATTGACAATGGGTTACTTCACAAGCAACTCCAGGTTTCATGATTTGGCAGGGAGTGCCTGAAGGGGCAAGAACTTTAACTATGTTCGAGAGGTGAAAAGCTTTTTCATGAAGAAACAATATTATCTGTGGTAGAGAGCAGTTAAACAAAGTGGCCAGGAGTTTGAGTGGGTAGCATGGTCCCAAGCTCCCCTGTAAAACTGCCACTGGGTCCCTGATAGATCCAAAGTTTGTGTGAGAGAAAACAATTATCACTGCAACCTATAAGTTAGAACTACACAACTCTTCCCAGAGATTCAGAAATGATGCTTAATGATTGAACCAGAGGGCCTGGAGTGTTCAACCAGGAGGCCAGGGTGTCCAATCAGTACCTGGAGTTGTGGAGACAAGAATATGGTACTTTTGGGAAAGAAAGGTAAAAGTATTCCAACCTCTTTGTTAAGAGAATGCACAAGCTTTTCACACTGCAACAGCCTTTCTTGCAAAGATGCCTTTTCAGACTGGATCTTTTCCTTATCTTCATGTTCCAGTTTGAAGTCTTCTCTGAATACATCAAGCTTAATTCAGAAAAATAAAATAAAACTGAGTGCTCTAGTCCAAAGATGTATTTTGGTGGACAATGACAACTACGCATTATAATAGTCATTGATAAAAACAAAAGAATTTAAAGTTTAATCAGTTGTAATAAATGTGATATACAACCACACATGTTGTATCAAGTGATACAACATGTGTGGTTGTATCACTTGATACAACATGTTGTATCAAGTGATATGAACTTTTTGTGCTATTTTCTCAACTAAAATTGTTGGAATTTTCACCATTTTTGAAGAACATGAATGTTTACATGTATTCATATGATAAATACTTTACCATATTTGTGTCACTGTGGTATCAGACATACAATCACTAGCCTTCAACTTGTGCTTGCATTTCCAATACAACACTGATGTGAATATTGTAAATTAATAGTACCTGAAGAAACCCCAAAGAATTCAAAACATTAAGAATTTTTACTTTCAAAATATCACCCCTTGAATACACTGTTACAAACAAAGTAATGCATAAGCCAATGGCATGGAAAGACTGAAAACATCTAAAAGCATCAGCATGTTGCGTTGGCCATTTAAAGAAGTATTAGATAGTTTATTTAACTTAGTAAGAAAACCCATCTGTAATGTCATATCCTCTTTTGACAGCAACTTCCCCAGCAACAAATGTTCCAAGAACAGTCAACCAGGAAACAGGGTCAAAAAGTGTGACCCAAGACAAGAAGTTCATTCTCTAACAATCATTAGAAAATGGAAGTTTTCAGTACCATAGCAGGTTTTCACATGAGGAAAGGAAAACATTTACATCAAATAGAAAAACTGGTAACAGAATTATCTCTGAAATATATGCACATAAAATGCCATTTTAGGTAGGCTAACAAATACAAAAATATTCTAATCTCAGGAACTGTAGCTTGGGCCAGTGAAGTCAAGTGTAAAGTTATCAATCAGACATGAACATGCTGCTTCTTGTAATTGGTTTCATAATATGGTGTAAGAACATATTTATTACTTTTCAGCTGGAAGGACTGACTGAATTTGCAAAAGAATTCTGTTTACAAAAATATGTCCATGTAAAATGAGGTCAATATCAATCCCTTAAAGTCTAGACAAGAAGTGCATGCTTTAATAATCAATTTATCATATATGTATGAAAATGAAAGCTGTGTTGAATGTAACATTCCAGTATTTCAAAGAACAAGTGCATACTCAATAATCTTAAAAAAAACTTCCCCCATAAATGGACCCACAAGTACAACAAAATACATGTTCATTTTGGTGAAAGTTTTGGCAAAAAAAATTGGCAATGCAATTGGACAAGTTCAATTAATCTGACAATGACTTTCACCCTATTGTCTTGATTTAACTTGAATCCCTAGTTTTCAAAATGATTTTATTCAGATTATGATTTGTTTTATAGAGTTCTTAGAATAAAATTATAATCAAGATTGAGTTTTTTTGTCACATTTCGGAAGATAATTTTTGCTAGAATATGGTTGTCCTACTTGTACACGTATGTACATTGACTGATTGGACAATGTTGTTCTCTTGATCAGGTTTTGTTACAAAAAAGATTGCCCAGATAAAGCCCATTTTGAAGAGACTAGAACATGTTTAGACTGTAGGAAATGGTGAACATTCTTTCAAAGGTTCCACCTCAGACAGCATTTACTTGATTGGCCCTTTTGTAGGTATGAGCCAGCCCAACATGAAGAATTACTAACAAATTTCTTGACTAGTACCGGTATATAATACCTGTATGTCTGAACAGTTCTCTGTATTGCTCTAACATCTGGTCTATCCTTACAAAATGCAGCTGAAGTTATGAAAGTCTCCCATTTCACTGGGGATAACCTGGCACTAATCACACATGTCACTCACTACATTATTATCCCACCTGTAATCCACAAAATCTGCCAAAATGTTTAATCCATGCAACACATTTTACTTCTATACATGTACCTGTTCTCTGATAAGCTCAACATCCTCTGGCTCTTTACTGATTTCCTTGCTAGCACGACAACACTGTGGATAAACAGTCTCTAATGTTCTTGCAAGCCTCCCCAGTTCACCCTGAAGAGTTACATTTTTAGTCTCAAGTATAGAGCATCTCAGTTCAGATCTTCTTACTTCCTGCTTCAGTTTCTGATTTTCCTCCTGAAGTTGACCTGTGTCATGTTGGTACCTTCTCTGAAGCAGATCATACTCCTGTTTCCATAACTTGTTCACATCCATTAGCTGTAAAACAACAATGAAAATAGACACATTACTAATGATAGTAGCTTAAACGGATGTAAACTGGACTCTAAATGATATATTGCTATAATGGAAACCTGCCTAGAGGCAATAATTATACTCAATACTTGAGTGAACATAGCTTTCAACCAGTCATGAACAATAACTTAAATATGAATGTACTGTAAGAAATTATTGCACAGGAATGGGGGTACTGGATTCAATACCAGCAGCTGATATCTGGTATAATGTAGCCATCCAGTTATATACAGTACCAAGCAAAATATTACCACACAATTACTATGTAATGATGAGATTCTTGCAAATACGAAAATCAGAGAAATAAACATGTATTTGAGTGGGCCAGTAAGTATTTGTTACAAACTATTCACAAGGTGTAAAGACAGTTCTGGTGTAGCAGCTATGAAAACTTGAGTTTAAACCCTTATGTAGGATTGTTTCAATTCCAAATATCTGTATTTCAAATACACATCAAAACAGCATGCATATTTTGTACTCCTTGTTGTGCACTATCTTCAGACTCAAGTGTTAAAATTTGTCACTATCTGGTATCAGTTATCCAGTGCTCTACTTTCAACCCATCAAATTCATCATCCAGTAAATTGTGACCTACTACATGAAATGTTGACTATATGATAGATTTGCTTCACACACCACATAGTAATTTACTGTTAAAAATAATGCTCAATGTCAATGTTTAACATATACACAAAAACCCTTCAAAAATCTACAAGAAAAAGGTCAACCAAGGTTGTGTACCTTGTATACATTATTATCAACAGTCTAGGAAGAAATCTAAATGCAATCATACAAGTGTAGATGCACCAATAACTTATATGTGGGGTCAGCCAATGTGCATTAAATTTCCAGTCTAATCAAGTTAAGTAACTACAAAAGGAACAGTTTCAGTAAAATATAATGCACTTAAGCACATGTACAGATGACAACTAAAAATGGAAGCTAGAAGCACAAAGTGAAACATCCACAATGAACAGAAATGAGTCCACATCATGCCAAACAGAGCTAACTCAAGAGTAATTAATCCCTTTTGGTCTGAGACAAGTCCCCTCGACAAAGTAAAACAAACGAGTCGGATATGGGCCAAAGAGAGTTAAAGTGGCTGACAAATGAATTTTAATTTAAGCACCAATACATACATGCATGCAAGTGTACAAATGTGCACAATTACTAACAAGTATATACAGTACCTATTGATATATATGTGTATATACACTTATACATACAGTGTACATTAGTAAATGTATATAAATCTGTATGCAGATATGGGGATACATACACACATACTTAAAACATGTTCATATGTGCATATGTTAGCTTATAAGCAGACCCACACTTGTACATCAATTTTACAATAATAATAGAGTATATGATAGATGTTGTCCACTTTTCTACATGTATATTAGACAATACATGGGAACTAATTTCTGTAGCTTAAGTAAATTATAAAGTAATGTGATCTACTACAAAATATAATACTTTTGTTTGTTCCAAATTTGCTCTTGCAGGTTCAACTTCCTGTTTCATAGACAGTGTTCATTAGTACAGGTGCTCTTTTAATCCTCCTCATATCATTGTTGCTCAGTGGTGGTTCTCTCCTTTCTAAATGCACCAAGTTGTGGGGAAACTGACTTCTATAACTTTATACATAAATGGTCAAGGAGGAATACAATCACAATCAAAAGGTGAATAGCAATATAACATGCTCACCATAACAGTGCATCAAATACCAAACATAATGAAACACCAAAGCATGGAAAGGTTCAGGTAGCAGTTTCAACATGATACATTGCCCTGATATTGGGGTCTGTTTTTAAGGAGTTCTGTGGTTTAGTTATGCAGCATCTTTTAGGGGGCCACTTTATTAGACTTGCTATATTATCTAAACCAGTACTTAGCAGTACTCAATATACAATTTTCATGTTTTATTGAAGCTGCTGTTATTGTATTTTTGGCTGAGAAAACTTCACAGCAATCAGTTGAGTTCACTATAAATATTTGCTAATATTTTATCAAAAAGCAAAACTACATGCATACACTTCCTAAAATTATACAATTTGTGTGAAATTCAAATAGCCCTGCACCTTTACTATAATAAAAAGTGCATATTGTGAAAGAATGAATAGGCTTTGCAACATATTTTGGCTTTTCTTTTCTTTCACATGCTACATTGACTTTGATACAAATGTTGATCATAATACTTATTAACACATGAGGTTAGTTTGGGGAAATTTGCAGCCAAACAAATACCATTGTTGATTGCTCATGTGCACTCATAAATTGTTTTTTTATCAACATTTTACACTTTGAGAACACGAGAGAGAGCTAATAAACAGCAACAACACTAGGGATTTGTATATAACACTCACAGTCTTGAATATAAGGCAAAACATAGTTGCATAACTTATTCAGTAACCTTTTCTCATACAAATGACTTTGTTGTGCTCTAAGTCTATTTCATTACTTCAAAGAACCCATTCTTTAAAAACACTATTTATAGTTATACTGCTGAATATTATACCAGTCCAACCCACCAACATTTTGCAAAGATTTCCCCATTCACAGAGTAGTGGTAGAATGAGAGGACAAAACAAGTTAAAACAGATACTGGTACAGGGCCATTGGTGTTATGCTACTCGAAGTAAATTGACAAAAGTAAAGTCTCAGAGTGTACACTGTATAACTTATTAGAACACTTATGTTATTACAGGCCTTAAATATTACTGCTTATATACCACTAACACTGCCTGAAGTATATAATAAGACCATTCTTGAATGTTCAATGATAACATTCCAGTTCATTTAAACTCACCATGAACAGTAGCACAAGACATACTATGATTAGTAAGATTGTTTTGAAAATGATACAGTTGAACAAACTCTCTATGTTTTCTTCAGCAAGATACTGATACTTAATCAAAGCATCATCATTAAAAGCAGGAAGTAGAATGCTTCTTTCAAAAGATGAAAATCCAATGCAAATTTTAGTTATAAATATCTGAATTAGATCAGGAAATACTTTAGCTGGCATTTGATCAATGATACTGATTGACCTTAATAGGATTCAAACATGCTCTCCAAAACAGAAAATAATACATGATAACATACATGTCTCATGAACACAACATGATTTATCAACAAATCAAATATCAGACATGACATTTGTACAAGGAATCCTTTTTAGATCATGTGATGACAAGAATTATTGGATTACTTGCTGAAAGGGGAAATTTGTCTGACGATGCCTTTAACAAAAATATTCAAAACAGGCCACCAACTTTATTTAACTATAAGAGAGCAGTTCATTGCTAGGAAAGCAACAACTTATGCAAGAACAGTAAGTGCCTTTTTTGGATGTCATCATGATCATGTTTGTATGGTTTTATGGATGAACTTAAGCCTTACAGAAAGACCAATACTTCAAAATGTTAACATAAAGCTACTTGTACCTGTAAGAGGTTTTCAAACTGGTTCTTGTTTCAAATTTACACATCATAAGGTATGTACCAGCTCCCAACAATGAAACATACAATATGTTTGTATAATAAATAATAGGAGAAATGACAAAACTATGAAGAAAATTTGTTGACAAAGAAAAGATCTTCTGTAATACTATACTGAATAAAATGAAAGGTATAAGCTGAACACATTTTAACCACAGACCAAGGTATTTTGATCAAACCATTTGTCTTTCAAATGCATTTAGATAATATCATGTTCCAAACAAACCAAAACTCTGTTGCTGCATTTGAATTATCTACAATATACTGCACTGCTGGTGGTTAATAATGAAATTCTTCCCACATCATAGTTCACTTGATATTGCATGATCAAATCAGACTCAATATGTCTGAAGCATCATCATATAATTTATGAAACATTTAAGTTTCACACATAATATTTGTCAAATAATTTGACCTCAAATGTTGCATTTCTCTATAACCCAATACCAAAACACAGCACTAAAAGTCATTTAAAATAATTGCTTGTCAGAAAATTGAATGAACAGTTAAGTTCAATCAGGCAAGCAGTACTGCAATTACCTCAAGAAGGAAGTATGTTGGAAAAATATTCTGAAGGAAAGGTCATACTGTACCAAAACCGAAGCACATAAGCATAAGGTCCTACAGTCCTTTAAAGTAAATAGTCAAAGAAAGAAGTCTGAAAGTAGATTACACAAATGCTTGAAGTGCACAAGTTGTCATGTCCTGTCAGGGGGAACAAAATGATGTTTAGAGATGAATTCAGTACTATTTTGGTTTTCAAATGATATTTTGTTCTTTTGCATCATCTACACAGAAAATGACACCTGTGCAAATTAGGAATGACTCAGTTAATATGTTCTGGACAAGGTGTTACCTCCACAATGACATTTCCTACTGTATATCATACACTTTTTATATGAAATCAAAATACATCACAGAAAAAGCAACAGTGAATGGAAATAAATGTCTTATGCCATGACCTTTTTTGAAAACATTTACTGCACTAAGTTCCTTTTATTGTACAGTATTTTTCAAACCATACAATGATCACTTTAGAGGATGCCTCAGAAAGCTTTTGTGTAGGTGGAAAGTGTGTAATTTTAAAAATGCATGGAATGGCATAAGTATTGAATATAATTAGTTGTGGAAGTTAAGTAAAGCATGTCTTTTAGAGGAGGTGTCATCAAGAAGGGATGTGTACCTCTTTCATATAAGAAATGGGAAAAAAATTACACTTAGTGCAATAAAGGCTGAACCTATTGCAACTGGATTACACAAACAGCACCTAGAACCAGTTGAACTATCCAAGCTGCTGAAGGAGATGACTACAGTTAATACTTGTGTACATATAGGTTTGCTCAAATTAAGAGGCCAAGGACAGGATGATCTTCTACATGTCTAGAGCAGTAGGCACATATATGATGGTATAATTCTCAAACACATAATTCATCAAAGTAATGGAAGTGGCTATGAAAGGAATTATAAGCATGGAATGTGACCCCTCAAGCTAACCAGGATGTATAACGGGAAATACACTCAAAGTCAACAGTGAAAAAATATCATCTTTGACCATTTTAGCTGTATTATTTTCCAGTATTTTTTTATCCAACACAATGCTTATTTATCAGTATCAAACAAGTTCACTTACCAGGATTGCTTAGAAAGAAAAAGGCATTTTTTTTAACTTAATTACCTCTTCAACACGTTGCATAGGTTTCACATGAGTATCACATCCAGATTCCAAATCTGACTTCTGATCACAGTTCATCTCCTGATCAACATAAAAAATAGTCCATGTTCAAAATTCCTTGTCAAGTAAAAAGGCAGTTCATATACCCTGGGTTTATGTACTTGTGATTTGCATAAGAAGTAAGCCTCCATTTTTAAACATCATGTCGTTGATTTTTCCAAGTATTTCATATGAAATTATAAAAATATTGATGAAACAAACTTGTAAAAACCCATCCTCTTCAGTAATGAAAACTTTAACATCCACTGGCATGAAATATGGCACAGAATCAGAAAAACTAGTCTACTGTGATTTTTTTTCAAATTTCCTGCCAAGGTTTATTAATCAAAAAAGACAAAGATTTGCCAAGAAAAATGTTTTACCTTAGGTTATGCCAGTTTTAGTTTCATGTCCCAAATCCCAGGGGAGTTTAATTCTAAGAAAATGAACACCAATTTATGACTCATTTTCAAAGAAGAATCTCTTCTATGTTGGGCTTTTCCCTGTCTTAATCCTCTTGGACAAATCATCAAGTAAGTTTTCGTGCGTAGCAATTTTTTCATTCTTTCTCTTTTTTTAACTTTCTGTATTTTTTCCTTATCTTGCCCTCAATCAAATACAAATGTTATGCAAGTATGAATGTATGTTAAAATTTCCCAAGCCATCTGCTGACAAAAATGCACACTTGTATAGTAAACGTATAAAGTTCAGTCATTTGTTACTCACAGTTCAACTGCAGTTTCCGAAATGCAATTTTCATAGTCACTGTACCATCAATTCTATACAGTTCGAAAGAACGGAACGCTTTCCTTCGAGCCAAGGCAGTTTTTTCCGAAGTTATGCGGAGCTATAATCTCACAATTGTTTTGCCACAACTGTGATCTGAGTTTTATAACTGAAGCGAGAAAGGAACTCAAACATGTGTTCCCATAAAGGAAGCTGTTAATGTCTATATTGACGTAGATCACGACCCACGTAATCCGGTCGAACTTTCAGCTAGGAAACTGATAATTTTACAACCAAGTTAATCCAAGTTCAAGTTTAAGATACTGATCACCAAATGGAAAGCTTAGGATTCTCTTGAATAGTTTCAATTTCATTTCTTCACCGCACAGTAGAGGAGAAAGCAATTGTCTTCCGTTTCAGTCTAGTACTGTGCATCGGCAACAGGACGCAGCATTTAATATCATAGAATGATGTTGGCGTTTCTTGTCAGTAAAACTGTGATGTATATCCTATCTTTTATTCATGGCCGTGGACCTTTTGACTGCGTTGTACATCTTATACCAATTCAGTTTCCTTAAAAACTGTGAAAAAAAAACTCATCGAAGTCCACTCGAACTTGATACAGCGGAATACGATATCAAGATGTTGTCAATTAACAATGACCTATGTCATGCTGTGTGTGTCACGGGACGTCCCCCGCGTTTTGCACTAACTCAATATTCCATCATTCGCATGATGTCTTTTGCGTCGAATTTCAACAACAAAAACTAGTGCTACTCTTTTCTTCTAAATTTGAATAAAAAAACAGTCGACTATTTTGAGGTTCACCTACTTTCAACTTTGTTCTACAAATTAATACAATTATACAATCATGAGCTTGAATAAGGGGGGATAGCGAGGAATGTACAGACGCGAACGTGGTACCTCGGAGCAATGAAATCACGTGCTCCCCCTTCCATTCGTTTAGTCACCGCGAAAGAGGACATCCTGTTGGCTTTTATACAAGAGCTGTAAAACTTCAGTTGTAAGAAAACGTCAGTTTTAGGTAAAAATGAGCTTCGACGGAAGTCGTGGCCCTCCGAATATCGAGGGAATGACAAGTTTGAAGGTCGATAATCTCACCTATCGTACGACAGTGGAAGATTTGAAGCGTGTCTTTCAGAAACATGGCGACGTTGGAGATGTGTACATTCCTCGAGATCCGAGAAACCATGAGTCCAGAGGCTTTGCTTTCGTTCGGTTCTTCGAGAAACGCGACGCCGAAGATGCCATGGATGCAGTAGACGGGATGATTCTGGACGGGAGAGAAATCCGAGTTCAGCATGCAAAATACGGCCGACCCTCTTCAGATTACAGGCCTCGTGGGTCTGGAGGAAGATATAGTGGAAGTGGTGGTTATGGAGGTGGAGGTGGTTATGGCAGTAGTAACCGCTACAGAAGGTTAGAGACAGTAAAAACCTGCAGTAAGATTTTCGTTGTTATTATTGTCTTTAATGGTGTGTTTAGCTTCAGTATTTAACACTGCCGAAGTCTTTTAGTGGATAAAATTTGATACTCTCTCACCATGATGTCCTACTTGAATCATCTGGAGTTTGTCAGAGTAAATAAAAAAAAAGCACTGTTCTAGGCAGGAAAGAGTCAATTAGGGTCAAGTGCAGTTTAACAGATGCACCTGGCCACTGATCTTTGCAGTTGGCTCAACAACAAATATTATGAACTTTCTGCAAGAAATTAAAATGCAGCCGTGACCACATTCAAATGTGAAATGGCCTTAGTCAACAAAGATATCACTCATTCACAAAAAATAAATCATATAATACTATTCTACAACCAATACTAACCCTAACCCCAGCCCTTGAAATTTTCGACGGCAAAAGGCAATTGCTGCCAATAATGCTGCCAAAAATGAAATTATTGACGGCACTTTTTTGCCATCGAAGATGTTTGTGCTTATTGCCTACTGAATCTCATCAGTTCTTCTAAGAAACTCAAGTGCTATGTTATGAACAAATGATTATCTACAGATTTCCTGAATTTTATTCCTCATCATTGCTTGACGATAATAAGTGTTTTCATGGCGATGTTAAATACCGTTGTTTACTAACAAATGGATCTTATGTATTGCCTTACATAAAGTACTGACGATGAGTACTGAGAAAAGGAATCCACAACTATTGAGAAGATTGACCCAAATTTGCTTCCTGATTCTCATTCTGATTCTGAATCAGAATCTCAAACAGATGAGGATTAATTAAGATGGACTGATGTTTGTTCATTGACATTGTTCTTTTTACTTGCATATTTGTTAGTGATAACAACGTTTAGTATGACTAGTTATATATTAAAATGGGAAAGTTTTGAGTTGTTTTTTTATTATTCAGCTGCTTATGACATATGTTTTAGAATTCCTCTTATGATAAACCCGAGGGAAAAAATTGCCGTCAAGTTGCTGCCAAACTAAAATATTGACGGCAATTTTTTGCTGTCGAAGATTTAGAGAAATTTCGAGGGCTGTAACCCTAACTCTAATCCTAACCCTAACTAAATACATGTCAGTATAATATTTTTAATAAACCCATTTTTCCTTGGGTTGTGTATTAAAATTTTCCCACCAAATCACACTTTACTTGACTATTAAGCCAGGAAAATACTAGTCAGCATCCAGATACATTTGCTAAACTACCATCTAGCCATTAATTGCATTTACCTTTGACCAGCTGGATGTCTCCCTTTAATGAGTAAAGTCATCTAGGGTAAGCCAGAGTAAGAGCCTGGTTATATGGAGAAACTCACTGTGCTTTGCTGGGATGGGATATTTTGCCAAGATCGTACTCTCACAATCAATCTCTCGTTAAAATCAATTTTCAATTACATAGGAAGCTTTTCTTGTCCCAGCCAGATGAGATACTTTTTAGTAGTGAAATCTTGTCTTTGATGAGGCAGGATTCTATCAAGCTGAGATGTTTTTCTTCCATATGATCAAAATATTCTGGGAAGGCTGGACAAGTTTCAAGGTACTGCACATGTGTGACTGAAAACACTATTCCATTGATGCTTTGGTAACCCTTCAGTCTACTTCCTCCTACTTCAGCAACTTAAATTTTGGTGCTAAACTTAATTTCATCTTACCCAGTTGGGATAGTTCCCCCCTCCCAATAATCACAAAAAATTATCCTGGGCTAGATTTATTGGCATGAAATTCTATCCCATCCTGGCAAAGCAGGATCATGTTATTAGGCTCTAAGATCATCAAAGATTGACCATCCTGGGAAAGACTAGCAATTACTGCCAAGGTGTGTCCCATGTGAAATCTACACTTGAACAGCATTTCCACCAGGATTTAAAAAGAGAACCTTACCTTAGATAGACTGTAAGATAGATAAAAAGGCACCTTGGTCAAGTAAAGGAGACTTTTTGCAAGTTAATACAACATACAGAAAAACAGTTGTACAGTTGAGGATCATCAACCAGCTGTCAGCAGGGCATGACAGATGATTAGTAGTTTACTATGATTATTTTACAGTGTAAATGTAAAGGCTTTGGCTTTTTTATCATCAGCAATAAGGTAAACAGTGCAGAACATGTCCAATTTCATTTTGAATATTTGATGTTTAGTATGATAGTTTTTGAACTCCAAGATTATAGATCACCTGATACAAGTTTCTGACAGTATATGCAATAAAGTCATTAAAAGTATTTAATAAACCAGAAGATACTGTCTTGCAGAGTTAAATTATCTTATAGGGATTTAGTAATCCTTACACATTGGAGGAATTCCAGATATTTGTAGTGAGTGTACTTCAGTAATTGTATTTCTACTTGCTTGTGCAGGTCTTATTCTCCTCGTCGCAGAAGATCTCGTTCCAGATCGTATTCTCCCAGAAGAAGGTACAGTTCACCTCACTTCAAGTGACTCTTGAAGAAACTACTGCCTTAACACCTTCCTGGTGGTATGTCTCCTGTCGACAAGTAAAGTTGTGTGGCACTTACAAAAATACAATATTAAAGAGACACCACTGTCAGGAGAGGGTTAATGTTCCTTTGTGTTCCTAATTTGGTCAATTTTCTATTTTATATTTTTGTTACTGGTGATGACAAGCTTGAGATCTGTTTCAAGTTCACTGTTTACTTCTATAATTTAATTTTTCTGGTGACACCTGAACTTGGAACTGGTGTTTTTTGATTTTCTTTATCTTGCATCACCTTTGAAGTTGTTGACTTCATTGCTTGGCAGGTCCCGTTCTCGATCACCTCGACGTAGAAGAGTACGTTCAAGATCCCACTCACCCCGCCGAAGACCCCAGTCGAGGTCACCTCTGCCAAGTCGCCATCGTTCAAACAGTGGGTCACCAAGAAAACGAAGGTCCAGGTCTGGTTCACCAAAGCGTGAAAGTCGTTCACCAGAAAGGTCACCATCACCAGTAGAAAATGGAAGCAAGTCACCGACCTCGGATCATGATGATGAGTAGTGGCTGTGGTTTGGTGTGACATTTGAAGTCTTCATGCTAGGGTGTGCTGTAAAACTTTAGTTCTTAACAATGAGAGGTAATGTAGTTGTTTTTTTGCTGCCAAAATACATTTACCAGATTGAAATGGTATTATGACAAAGAAGAACATTGCTTTATCCTTTCCATGTGCCCTAAAACAAAAACTTGGTTTTTAATTGTGGAACAATGCCAACAGTACATCTGAATTTCTTAAATTGCATTTAATTAAAATTTTAGAAAAGCACTATTCTGTTAAGTTTTACTGCTAGAAGAAATGGGGTCTATGTGATTATGATGTCTTGTTATGTTCAACCAAACTATATATATATATATATATTTATATGTATGTGTATATATATATATATATATATATATATATATATATATGTATAACTGGGCTGATAATGTTTACGATGAATCCAAGAGTGCTCGATACCATATGGGGCAGAGCTTAAATGTAGTGAGATTTTGCTTAAGAGTATATGGTTGCTACTCCAAGGTTCACACATATGTGATCTTCAGGCAACTGCCTGAAGTTGCCTGAAGATCACATACACATGAAACTCGGAGTAGCAACCATATACTCTTAAGCAAAATCTCACTATATATATATATATATATATATATATGTATACTGGGTCCACCAAACAAATGTATACACACATTAACAGTTGCTGTCTATGGACCTTCTTCTAAGTTTGATCAAATTACGATAACTCTTGTAATTGTAGAGGCCAAAGGTAACTTGTATTAATCTCGTGATATCTGAATAAATTTAGTATTAAAATATTTATATGTGTTTTTCTTTTCCTGAAGTGTGTATACATTTTTTTGGTGGACCCTGTATATGTATATATATATATATATATATATATATATAAATGGAGCTGTTTGGTCTCTGAAAAGGAGAGTGCTCGATACAAAGGTGTAGAGCTTTAATAGTCTATTTGGTTAATGTCTAAGTTTTGGGCAACTGCTGTTACATGCATGAAACACCGTGTAACAGCAGTTGCCCAAAGCTTAGACATTAACCAAATAGACTATATATATATATATATATATGTTCAATCTGCAGATGTATGTTTCACTGTACCACATCTCCTCAGTGCAGCTTGGAACAAACGTGTGTGTGTGTGTGTGTGTGTGTGTGTATATATATATATATATAATCCAAAGGTGAAGACCAGGAAGGTTGCAGTGTTGGTTTGAGAATGGAGAGTGCTCAATACCATACCAGTAGAGTGAATAAAGAAGTAAAAAAAAAATAAGTAAAAAAAAATATATATATATAATATACTGTGAACAACTATATATATATTGATATCTTCCTACCTACCTATCTACCTACCTACCTATCTGTCTGTCTATCTATCTATCTATCTATCTATCTATCTATCTATCTATCTATCTATATACATATCTATAGATATATATCAACGATAAAATTGATGCTTTGTTCTTTTTTATGGTTTTCATTATGTTAGAACTGCTAATGGCAGTTAATAGTTTTATTCTTCAGAAAGCAGTTATAGTTTGTGGCTAAGCTGCCCAGAAACCACAGTGCAATAGCAAAATACAGATCTATAATACTGTCCAAACTGTTTGTCCAAATTTGTTTCCACAGTTGAACATCAACTATAGAAAGTTTTCCCTGTGGTCATGTTGGTGGACCTTTACAGTAGATTTTTAGTTAGATTCATTTGTTAGGTTCACCAACAAAGGCTGCTATGATGTTTGAATCATGGAGGATTGTTTAAAGTCCATTGATGATTTAGTTATTTGTAACCAAATTCAACTTTAGAAACATAGATTATCAACTGTAGATGTTTTTTGTTTTTTTTAGGCCTGTAGTTTAAACTTTCCTGCATCTCAAACTATTTTTAAAAAGTAAACTGTGGAATGGTAGACAAAACTCTGAATGCATAAATTCTTTGCAGAATGTTCACCTAGCACTTGGGTACTTTGCAAGTGTTGTTTTACAATGACAATCATTTGTCACTGTGGAAACACGTCGGGGAAAGCAAAATTACTACGTCAGAGAAACCATTTCTTCCTTCTAAAACAGAATTTCTGATATTTTAGAATTGCTACAATACTACTTTTTAATATTTTTTTTGTTTTGGTTTTCATGTGTTTGTTGACTCCTGTACTCTCGCCTTTGCTGCTGAGAAAACATATGAAGAATTGTATTGTAACTTGACAATAATTTAGCCACCACATTGACTCTCGATTCTGCTGTTTTACAGGAGCAGTACCACATAAGGTTAGCAGTATTTAACCTGGGCTCTGGTTTGTTGCTGTGCGATGTTTAAGCTGTAGTTCCAGCCAGATCCAGTGTATTTGCTGTAAAACCCCCCACCTTGCAGTTTGCAGTTTGCAGTTTGCTGGGTTCCTGTAAGCTAAATCAACTGGCGTAATCGATGATCTGTCTTGTCCGTGCTGTTGCTTTTTAACTCCTTGGTTAAAGCGAAAATGACCAATCTTCCTCGTTTGCCATATATGTAGCAGCGTTCCAGAATTGAGGCTGTTCCAGAGGAAGTTTCGGTTAAATTTTTCTTACTTCGTGTTAGTTTACTGGTAGAATTCTTTTCAAGTTTAATTTTTAGGTTTAATGATCTGGTATGCCGTCAAAAGATTTTAGGTGGTCAGTTTTTTACGTTATAATTGGAAACGTGAGGAACTCCTGTGAATGTTTTGAAGAGCTCAACCCTTCGTTTTGTGATTTTGGGCTTCAATGGAACACTAGCAAGCTCAGTTGGTGGTTTTTTTCGGGAAAATCCGCCAACTGCGCAGACTTTGAAGCCGTTAATGAGGGCCCAAGTCAGCGAAATGAATTTGTGGTGGTAATTTACATGTTGTTCCAGTACATGTCCTTTTCAACCATTAATTGCTTTCAGAGTTTAAAAAGTCGATAAGTTTAACTTGTATTGCATTTCTATTTTCAAGCAGCAATGTGAAAAATTTCGAAATCAAGTGTTACTATGTAACTTAGGTAGTTGGTTGGTTAGTCTACGACCAAACCTTAGACTGCTAACTAAACGTATGTCCAGCGGGATTTTGGTTGTAATTATTAGTGATGATGGTTGATTTTATTACAATGTTGGTGAGATCTGTCATTTCTGTTTTTGCTATCATGAAAGTAATCGTTACGTCGTCTCAGATGGTGATATTCAGTCGGTCATTTTTTATTGAATGCATTAAAGCCAGGTTTAGGTCAAAACCTTTTGATATGGAAATGAGTTTTCATTCGCAGGCAAATAGAACTCATTTTCATGTGAAAGATTTTCAACCAGACCTCGTTTCAACCAGCGAAAAAATAGCAGTTCAAAAATTTCCTGCTCACAGTTTGCTAGTAAAGTTGCCAAATTTTATATTCGTTATGATATAGTTATAGGGAGGTAATTTTCTTTCATATTCTGGTGAAAGACTCTGGGTATGGTGGTGGTGGTGGAAGTGATGGTTATCGTCAATGCTTGGTGGAAACTCTGTGGTATGGTGAAGTTATGATTATACTGATCAACTTTATGGCACTAAATTATGTGACGATGACAGCCGAGTTGGAAAGAGTTAGTAACAGTATTTTTCGCTTTTGTATGTACTGCTATGATCCCCTAGAAACTGACTTTGAAGATAACTTATCCAAACCTACGGTAAAAGCCAGTGTCAGCAGACAGTTTCAAAAAGTGGATGATAAAACAAATCCCGAAAATTACTGACATCTTGAGAACTTAAGGTTTGAGTAAGCAACAAGACGTGGGAATGATTGGGACGATATTCGACTTTATACTACGTCATTTTCGTTCGATCTGAAAATTCCTTTTGTAGTAAAGTCGAAATATTGTCGCAGTTATTCGCACGCCTTACTCAAATCTTTTCTTAAGATGTCTGACAATAATATTCGTTATTCGCTTTATCTTCTAAACCTAGACTGGCATTCCGACAAATTTCTGCTTTGGCCCTTCAACTTTATCCGTATTTTAGAAAAAAAACCCTTCGAACTTCGTATATGAAAAACGTTGCATGTACTTACGATAAGGTTTTTCAAGAAACTTGTTTCAAAAAGCTCGCATATTTCTTACAGTTACGGAAGAAAAACACAAAATTTATTTGAATATTCACTTTCCCAAGCAATATTTCATAAACGAGCAGGAGTGCTATATCAGTTTAAAACTTGGGGCGTCAGCCTCGTGTTTTAAATCCGATAAAGCACGTACTACGATTTTTATTAAATGGCTTAAAAAATGTAACCCCTTAACACGTTGATTGCCTTAGAAAGCTTGAAAATTGATGTTTTCTAAGCGTCAAAAATTTGAAGAGAAAAGTGTGTATTTATCACATTTAAAAACACGACACATTAATGATTTTTCTTTGCATTTTCCTCATGAGTTACTAACGAGTTTTTAAACCCATTTAACCTTTCCCATTCATATTACTAACCAACTCTATGTTTCTTACAGCAGATTCCCGGGTTTGGTAATACAACGCAAAATTACAGTTCAAATTTGTGTTTTAGTGATAACGCTATAAAGTTTTCGAAATAAAGATTTCTTTTTAAAAAGTCGTGAAGTGAATTATGTGCTGCGCACACCAAAATCTCACAAGTTAGTATTATTGGCTAAACAATTGTTTAACAGAATTATCATCAATCAACGACGTCGAAAAACCAACCATGTTCTTCGTTTTTCAACTGCGTTCCGTGTTCATGAAGCAACAATGGTTCACAGTTGTTAAAAGAGAAAAAAAACAACATGGACAGAACCATCATGGCGACCATAACAAAGTTCGTATTCTCAGAAATTATTGTACCCATGCGTGGTGAGGTGGAGGAAGTACTATAGCGGACGTTGGCTGAAGAGTTAAACTCTTAACAAGTGCGTTATGCAGTCTCATTCTTAGAATCATCTCTTTTGAAAAGACCTGTGGTGGAACCATGTTAGAGACAGTGGAACAAACTCCTGCTTCGCCGCATTTATTTCTGGAAAAGTTGAATACATGATATTTTGCGGGTAGATTAAAAGCATAGGCATAACCGCTTAATTCTTGATTGCCAAGTCGCGACATGTGTCTCCCGGTATCACCAAGAGGAATTCGACGAACGAAAGTTGCAACGGTTGTCTTTGTAACGGCTTGCAAACGAGGTTGGAGAGTCATGCCGCATTGTAGTAAACCGCTGACCTCTTGGAAGTGATAAGGAACATTGCAATTAATGATCAGCATGGCGGCCATGTTGGAAATCTTGAGAAAAGAATCTCTGGTAAGTCTTTCAACGTGGCGCTGGTCTTTTAGGTAAGTAATGAATGATTGCAACCAGTAAAAATTAAGTGCAAATTGTTAAATGCAATGTCTTCTCACTTACCTTGTACAATACATGGGTGGTCAATCAAAAAATTTCTTAAATCCTCCGTCTAACTTTTTTTCCTGGATTTTCACTGAATTGCTTTGTAGGTTTTTTAAATTTTCTTCTTGTTTCTTAATTTTCCTTCCTAAAATGAAGTTCAGTTTCCTAAATTGTCTCCTTTCTACATGTCTTCCTTGTTATACCCATAAATATCTTCAAATCTCATCCTTTTCAAATAACTTCCTAAATTCTTCACCTAAAAATCCCTTAATCCTTCCTAAATCATTCGTTACTGTCTTATATTGATATTTGACTCTTAATGGGTGGCCAGTACTAGACCACGAAGGTTAGCAGGTTAGGTAACTGATAGGGTTATCCAGCGCTTAGTTACATAAGTACTTCGTATTTAACAAAGTATGTCTTCTCACCTTGCACAATACATAGGTGGTCAATCATCAAAAAATTTCTTAAATCCTCCGTCTAAATTTCTTCCTGGATTTTTCCTGAGTTGCTTCGTAGGTTTTTTAAATTTTCTTCTTGTTTCTTAATTTCCATTCCTAAAATTAAATTCAGTTTCCTAAATTGTCTCCTTTCTACGTGTCTTCCTTGTTATACCCATAAACGTCTACAAATCTCATCCTTTTCAAATAACTTCCTAAATCATTACGTTCCGATATAAATTATGTTCTTTCAAAAGATCTTGCTTTCCTCCTAAAACCCTTTCTTCATAGGCTTCTTCTTTCCTCAATCCCTTCCTAAATCTTTCATAAATCCCTCCCAAAACGCCTTCCATTCTTCCGAAAACCCTTCCTATATTTCTAAACCTCTTTACTATTTTCCAACGTCGGTAAATCCTTTCCTTGGTAAATTCCTTTGTTCATTCTCTCTCGGTCCACCCGTTCTTTCCTTCCTTTTCTTTCCCTCCAGTTTTTGCTAAATAGTGTTCCCGTGTGGGCAAGTCACTCACCCCGCCCACCCTCTTGCTACACCACCGACGTCGCACGAGTTTGACCAGTAATCTAACTAGACACTAAATCTGACATGAATAAGCTGAAAATTTTTGGTTTATTGTTTTCTTTTTCGCTTTTCTGTGTTCTAAG
The DNA here is from genome assembly GCA_030142905.1 of Heliopora coerulea. Taxonomy (NCBI): domain Eukaryota; kingdom Metazoa; phylum Cnidaria; class Anthozoa; order Scleralcyonacea; family Helioporidae; genus Heliopora; species Heliopora coerulea. Next base: position 643,779 of record JASJOG010000007.1, on the reverse strand, counting down.
TTGGCCAGACAGATGAAAACTAACCAAAAGGGGTAGTTTCTCAAGTTACCTCGGAGCCAGGATTTTAACAGATCTAAGGGCCAGTTTACGTGGAGGTAGAGTGTTCACTTTCTAATACAAGGGTTAGTGTTGGATGTCGAAAGGACATTTGGAGGTCTTCAAATAATCCAATTTTCCAGACATGATTAATTGAATTGTGCAATATCTGCAGGCCTTAACGAAATACGTTAAACAGTGGTCCTTGGCGCAACAAATTTAAGGAAAAGATTCGTTTATTTCGTTAAACACCGTGGACAAATAACGGTTTCGTTTACTTCAATCTTAAAATTCGCCATGGTGTTACAATGGCAAGCATGGTGTCTTTAACAACAAATGGTGCCCAAAATCATGGATGGACAGCGGCGTGCCGAGAGGGGGGCAGGGAGGGGCAGTCGCCCCTGGATGCCAGGTTAAAGGAGGCGCCAAAATTCCAAATATATACCAGGAAATTTTTTTAAATATTAAATATCAATATATATATTGTTTTGTTGTTTTGAGAATCAAAATTGTTTAGGGGGAGGGGTGATGGTTTTTATATTTTTGTTAAATAATAACGAAATGGGCAAGGGGGCGCCGGAACGGCATCTTGCCTCCTCCTACGAGACATCGGCACGCCACTGTGGATGGATAGTACTTTCGACAAGATGTTCATCACCCCACTACCGCATGTTACCAGACTGTTGTGAAATTGGAATCAAATGAGGAATTTATTAATGCAGAAAATAAACCGTTACAGGGTGGTCTGAAGTCTAAAAGTTCTTGGTGAAATTCACCTGAAGTAACAAAAAATTGCCTTGCGACATTAGCTAACTAATCTTCAGCACATGTGCCTAGATTTTTCCACTAGGTTATGTTTCGCTTGTTTGGGATTGTCTTGAGCTTATTCGGCATCACTGCCTCCTGATGATCCTCGACGAGAGCTCTGAGAAAAGAAAAACAACATATAGAAGTTAGAATAAACAGACAAGGGATTCAACAGTGTACTTACTGTATTTGATACGTTAGAAGACAATATTTATCAAATTATTGACCAATAACGTCATGCAAAAGGAATTCGTTTCGTTTCAAACAGTTTGGCGATGTTCTTTGTTTGGCATTTTTCCCAAACACTTCATAGTGCAAGCTGCTAGTGATTTTAGTCCAAATGCCAATGTTCAAGCACTTAAATTATCACCTCAGGCAAGGTGAAATGTGCGGAGCAGCGACACTCAGATGCCAGTGAAAGACACGACACAGCCGTGATTAAAGGTTACTCCGAGGTCAAAAAGGATCTTATTCCCACTCGGAATGCTATTAACTCCATATTTCCTTGCATCAAGGGTCACCATATACTCTAATTTTAGCGACGGAGAGGTCCTCAACTCGAAGTTTAAGTGCGTTGTAACCTAATTTGGTTAAGTAATCGAGGACGTATATTTAGGCCTTAGGTTTTTATCTCTTACGTAGGGTGATTTCCTGGTGCTACCGAAACAACCAAGGAATGTTCGGGTAAGTCGTGCATTATCATTGAATATTAAGCTGAGTGTAGAGATTATAGAGTATATCATTAGAGGTTTAGCTTTGATTTTCATTTACCAGGGAACTTATTGAGAAAAGGAATGTGTTTTTGGCCTGAAAACCTGAGATGAAATAATTATCGATCTGGGTCTATGGAATTCTGTTAATTATGTTCAGTAATTACGATGTTTATTCGAAATGACAGCTCTTCATTTCACAGTCTTAGTTAATTTCCGGGCCAGCCTGAGTGATGAAACTCTGGTCGGCAGATAAAAATAGGACTTTACGTAATTCAGTAACTTTTAATCCGGCTAATCAATGCAGGAGATCATTCTAATATTAAAATTATGTTAAAATGAAATTGTGTTCATTTAATTTATATAAACGAAATGATTAATGTTAAAAATTAATTACCTTAGTTATTATTTGTGGGATAAATTAGGTTAATTTGTGGAATAAATTAGGTTAATTTTAGGTTAATGCGTCATTTAAGTTTAAAGTGCAGGGTTTATTTTGAAGCAAACAATTAGGAGCGATAAGCTTTCGTGCCATTTATTGCCTTTTTAACTATACCACAGTGCAAACATTAAAGATTGTGCAATACTTTTTGTTTTTTAATTTCCCCAGGAAAAAATAACAAACAATAATAAACTCTATAAGAAATAGGAATTCGAGGCTTGACAAATGCTATAAAAGTCCTTTGTTGAAACGAGACGATCGTGCGGTATTTCGTTCAGAGTTAGAACGAAGACACAAAGGGAGTCATTTTTCTGGTGAAGTCTAACTGCTGTCATCGTCATCAATAATAACCTCGCGAGATGAAGCTCGGCCCGGGGTCCGTCCTCCTGCTCGGCCTGTGGAACGACCTCCAGCTGCCGGTCGTCTCTTAGCAGCCATTTCGGCGGCGTCCGCTCGCTCTTCGGCCGCTTCGAGCTCTGCTGTCAGACGTCGGACTTTGGTCATATAGGACGCGGCTGTCTCCTCCTGCAACGATTATGATTGTTGAAATAACGTTAGAGTCAAAGTGAAACATGCATCTCACTCACCCACCAACCAATCAACCCAACAACCTAAACCACCAACCCACTCACCCACCGACCAACCAACGTAACAACTTAAACTACTAGCCCACTCACCCACCCTAAACCACCAACCATGAACTTGCTGCTCAAAGCTTTCCTTGATGCAACCTAAGTGAAGTTGATAAATTAAATTCTCGGAAGTGTCCAGGAACATCTTCGAATAACAAACCTATTATTGTACGCACACGTACACAACACAACGTGACTCATACGTGTGTGTAGTGAAACAGAGCCACCAAAACGAGTCTGTGCAAACATGATCCGTTTAGCATATTAATAAACAGTAAGCAACTTCATGCTTGTGTCGCTTTGGCCACTACTTGGGAAATTCTGCTTCACGTCCTCACACAAGATTCTAACTTTACCCTTGACTATCTTAAACCAAAAACATTCGCATCCAAAAACGGACGGTGTTCACGTCCATTTCCAAACCTTCCTCCAAGCTCTTCGTCACACATATATATCTGCACCCTTTCACCAAGCTCGGAAAACTCCAGTCCTAATTCTTACCGCTTCTTCTGCTTTGCGGCGCAGTTGAGTCAGCTTCTTGTTCTGCCGGTCCACGGTGTCTTGGGCCTTCTCCAAGTTTCTGCGGTCTTCGTCACCTTGTGCCACTAATTCCTTCAGCTTGCGGTCATTCTTCTTGATGGCCTTCTGTTGTTCAGCCTTGGCGCGAGCCTCGAACTCTAAATCGGCCTCCAGGTCTTTAATCTTCTGCTCCAACGTCTTAATCTTGTTTTTCAATGCCTTTCCGCCTGCGGCTTCAGCCTCCTCAAGTTTCGCTTGCAGATCCTTCGCCAGTTTATCGGCAGCCACTCGGGCTCTCTCGGCTGCGGCTGCGGCATCTTGGGCAGAGCCAATTTCGCTTTCCAGTCTGGCATTGTCGGCCATTGCTCGGCGGGCTTTCTCCTCCGCGGCCTTCATGTCTGATTCCAAGTCGTCGACGCTGTCTCGTACTGACTGAAGATCAGCCTCAGCCTTTCGCTTGCTCGATTGCAAAGATGAAATTTGCGATTGCAGTTCGGAAACCCGATCAGCCAAGTCGCTTCGTTCGTTCTCAGCAGCTCTTCGACCGCGTTCAGACTGAAAAAAAACAAAGTCAAAGCTTTGAGGGTTTTTTCATCTCCACAAAGAAAAATTACTGCGACCATGTTGATCCATGCAAACACACTCATTCCGTCCACACGGTGTACATGGCACTGTATTTCTTTGAATTAGTTTCTGTTCTTGTCCGGCTTACGAAACTTCACAATTAACCTACACTGCTGAAGTCAACTGAAAAATGTTGACTCAAGCGGGATTTGAACTCGCACCTTCGGGATACCGATCCGCCGCTCTACCTGTTGAGCTATCGAGTCCACAGGGATTGGAGGCGAGGTTTTATCCAATTTAAGTGCACGAAATATTCTCGCGACAACTTAACGCTATCCATGAGGATGGATGTGCAGTGTTTCAATTGTCCGGCTTACCTGTTCACATTGGCTGCGAAGTTCCTCCAGTTCAGCAGACAGTTGATTGGCATGTCGTTCAGCCTTCGCTTGAGCATCACGGGCTTCGTCTCGTGCTTTTTGCTCGTCCTCAACCATGACTTGAAGATCCTGGAAATGAAACATTCGTGTTAAAATTCTCACGAAACACCACAGTGAAAGCGCAACATGTGAAATTTCTCACGCAATGAAAATGGCACCTAAACAGGAATCGCGAATGCTGTGGTTGGCTCTTCCGCGGGCAACCTACGCAATTACTCGTAAAACTAAGGCGAGCCAAGCGCATGGCAAACAGAGCGGGCACAGCTGGACCCTGTTGCCTGGTTGAGACTGATTAACTGTCAACAAACTGCCGTGTCTACCTGTGTGGCAGGTACTTAACTACTTGACCCCCGGGGTCTGCTATTGTTCCCAAATATAACCAGCAAATAAGTATTTCGCTGTTTGACGTGATATAGGTGAAGACACGTCTGAGTTACGGTTCCCTTCGTGATTTCTTCGTGGATTATTTCATAACTTTGCGAATGTAAATGATGGAAACCTTTGTAAGTTTGCAATGAGTTTCACAACCAAACTGTTGATGACAGAAAATCAAAGGTTTCCATCTTTTACATTCGATTTACAAAGCACAATCTAATTTGACGACAGCGTTTGTCACTTACTTTCAATTGCTGTTGAAGTTTCTTCACGTTCTTGGCATTTTCTTGGGCGTCCTATGAAAAATAATACTAAGTTACTTTACAATTTGAAATGGAAAGGACCGGTTATTTTGTCTTTCAACAATTCGCTCACCATACAGGTAATTTGACTGCGGGAAAAGTAATTAGGAGTATTTAACGAATTATAACTGTGGCTTCGTACTTTTTAACAGTTTTAACCTGCTATATTATATCTATGACCACCAAGCCACTTGCAAGTGAGTATTGATTATTGATCGGTGACTGTTACTTCACTAGTACATTCGTCTCTATATGTCGAAACTTCCTTACCCTGTTAGCTCCTTCCAAAGCAAGCTCCAATTCGTTCGCCTCTCCTTCGAATTTCTTCTTCAAGCGAATCTGCAGAACAAAACCAAGAAAGCAATTTATTTCACATCGTAAAGGAAGGTGCATAGCCTGTTTTTGTGCAAAATAAGAAAGCTCTGTATAGTAAGGATTAATAGTAATCTTTATTATATATCAATATTTATTTCGATAGTACCTGTTCATTCTTTGCCTTGGTTTCCTGGTCCAACGAAGCTTGTATGCTTTCTAATTGGCGACTATAGTTCTTCCTAGAAAATATGAATTAATTCAGAGGTATTCGAATATGTAAACATTCGTCTAGAATATTTCTGGAACCTGCTACCTATAGACTGACAACCTACCTGATGGCATCGGCTTCCTCGTCCTTCTCCGCCAATCTACGTTCGTAATCTTGTTTCATTTGAGTCATCTCAAGCTGAATTTTCAGCACTTTGGCTTCTTCTTGCTCCAGAGCTCCTTCCATTTCCTGTGTTATCAAGAGAACAGAACTTGGTTAACTAAAATTTAATCTTAATCAGTTTCAAGCAAGCTGTTAATTTGGGTATTCAAGGTGATAGCTCATAGGTCATAGCTGTTAGTAGAACTGGATGAGCTATGACCTTGAGATTGTTAAATCATACGATGAGAACATTTGTTTACCATAGGAAATCTAGCATTCCCATCCCTTAAAATAGATCAGGATACCCAAGAGTTATAGCATTTAATTATGATACATTTAAGTCCATGTTTGTGAAGATTAAAAATGAAACCCTACAGCTTGGTTATTCTTTTCTTCTTTTTCACGAAGGACAACAGGATCATGCTAAAAAGTCCTACTCTGTCAGACTTAAATTTTTCGCTAAAAATTCTTATTACGAAAAAGTCGTATGCTGCATATTGACTGGCATAACAGTTGAGAAGTGCAGAATGTATTATATATTTATTTTAAAAAAAAAGAAAGAAAGATAACTGCTCTTTACTCACGTCCATATTCAACAGGAGTTCTTCCTTTTCCATCTCGAGTTTCTTCTTTGCTTTCTCGAATTCGACCACCGACTTGCCACCTTCACCAAGTTGTTCAGCCAAATCCTTCACCTCGCCTATAAAAGAACCATAAAATTGAAGTTCCCTTAACAGTTCTAAACGAAACAGCAGCTCAAAATGATGAAAAAGAACGCAACATGCGGAACTGGTCTACTCTTGAAAATATGTGCAGTAACTTCATTTGCCAAAGCCATGGCAAACGCTATTTTCGATCGAACAGACTAATTGGGAGGGAAAAAAGTCTTCTCTTTCTTTCATACGCACCTTCCAAGGATTTCTTTTCACGTCGAAGTTGTTCAATGAGTTCCTGGGCTTCGTCCATTTGAGCTTTAAGTTTGTAAACCTTGAAGAAAAAAGAGGACATAACAACGCATGGGCATTAAAGATCGATGAAATATTACTTTTAGCATTCCTGAAACGAATACCAAAACAAAGATTTCTCGTGGATTTAAAGCTGCCTCTTTAAAAATGTTACAGCACCACACTTCCGTAAACTCGACCAATTAACCCCTTGTAGCGACATCAACGACAAGCCTATAGACACAGTGGCATGTCTTTATGTCTGTATGGACTTCCACTGAGATCAAGCAACACAACCACAGTGCGCTATGTTATAAAATTTTTCCTGGTGATACTCATGACTACACGAACTTTGGATAGGTGAATAACTAAATTCACTTAACTGCACGTAACATGACACATTACCTCGGTCGAGTAACCGCGAGATTCGCGTTGAGAAGCTTCGAGTTCAGCTTGCACCTCGTCAACCTTAGCTTTCCACTGAGCAATTTCTTGGTCGATCCTCTTCTGTTTTTTCTCAAGATTGGCAGCATTGTTCTGGAACTAGAGTTAAAAAACAATCCATCCAGTCAAACTCAGCAGTGTTTACGATTATTAACACTATGAAATAGTAAGGATGTGACACGAATTCTGATTGGTCACTATCTTGACGTCACCTGACAGGATTTAGACAGCTTCAAAATCATTTTCTGAGGTCAGTGAAATAATGTGCATTCTTATTTTACATACTACCTCATCAACAATAAACACAAGCGGCGTATTTGTTCTCGTCGTTGTTTATCGAAGTTGTTGTTGTTGTAAATGTCGCCGTTGCTGTTGCTGTTAACGTCGTTGTATATTTTTGAAATCGTTACCTTCTCAAGATCGATCATGGCGTCCTCGAGTTCACCAGCCAAACGGTTCTTAGCCTTCTCAGCACTGCTTGCTTTTGACAAAGCTGAAGCAAGTTCTTCCTCGGTTTCTTGAAGTTTGGCTGCCAATTTTCTCCTAAAAATCATGAAAAACCCAACATTAAAAATTTGAATGCAACATTCAAACGGAATGACGATGGATTTCTGCGCAAACGTAGTGAAATTGGACTTATTTTGAATGTCGACTGTACGACTTAAGCATCAAAACACGTTTCTTCAATCGCTTTGGATAAACTAGAGCACTTTTGCTCCTATTTTGTGCATTCTTTCTCGGTCACATTTTTATTTTAACCAACATCGCCAACAACATGCACAAATCACCACCACCCTAATCATTTTCGCCATTCTCTACCACTTTTCAATGTTTTTTTTTCCCCCGACCTTAACCCATATAGTAGGCAGAGAGACATCTACGTGCAACTCAGTCCGTGCTAGACATGGGCAAAACTTGGCTCTTGAACAGGTGAGTGGTACATTGATGCATGAGGAAGTAGGCTAATCACCACATCAGCCATCCGCATTCACATGATCTAATTTGTACTACCATCTTATAATACCTTGCTGACTCAAGTTCTTCTGCCTTGGCTGTTCCTTCGTCATCAAACTTCCTCTTCCAGCTCGCAACCTCATTCTTGGCCTTGGAGAGCTCCTTCTCAAGATCACTTCGCGCTTCCTGCTCTTCTTCGAGATTCTCGTTGGCTTGTTCTAAATCAGCCTCAAACATTTTCATCCTGTTGTGATAGTCGTTTTTGGCCTTTTAAAACGAAAAAAATATCACTTGATGTTAGTTGCCAATTAATTGAACCGACCATGCATCATGAAGGTAAATTTTTAGCAATATTGCACCACATTTGTATGCGCTTTTGACACAAAGAAGTTGTATAAAATGTGAATATTCTTTACTTCGGAAATTGAATATTAATATGGAATGTTTGATAGAATGTACGTACCCTGGTCTCATCTTCCAACGCATTCTTCAGTTCTTCAAGCTGTTGCTCCAAGTTCTTCTTGTTCTTAGCAAGTGTTGCTGCTTTTCCTTCGGCATCCTCCAGCTGTTGACTCAGTGATGAATTTTCCTGGCTCAAGCTCGCTTTAGCGGAACTCAGCTCAGCAACATTGGCACGAAGCTCATCGCACTGAAAAAGAGCGTGAGATTATTAATGTATGAGGAACTATGAGGAGATATTTAATGACGAAGAACACTATTCTTCTTAAATGAATGCCTGAAGAAAAAAATCATGCCAGAATCTGAGGAAGCAATTAAAACTGATCTACAACTCAGAAAATTAAATTCTTTACAAAACAAACCTACGAAATATCACACCCACAAAAATTCTAAACAATTTAAATATAAAATTGTTCAGAATCCCAAGTCAACAAGACGACAACTTAGCTTTCAATAAATTTACACAGTATTTACCAGAAATTCGTGAAACAATCTAAACATACTTTCATCTTCGCTAGTTAAATCTTGAATGAAATGACAGACGATTCTTTAACGATTGCCTCTTTCAACTGATTAATAGACTGATTGGTTACTTACAGCTGCATGCTCAGATCTAGTGAAGATTTGTCTTACTGGATTTGAAAAAGAAAATAAACCATCCGTTTACCGAGCTCTTGGATTCCGATAACTCTGCCTCCACCGCGCGGTTGTTTTTCTCAAGGGTGGCCTGGTGGTGAGTAAAAGTACCCTCAGTTAGTCCTATACTACTACGGAACAGTTGAAAAAATGCAAAGTACTGAAGACAGACAGAAAGCCAAACAAACAGTCAGGAAGTCAGACTCACTGTCAAAGAGACAGACATTTTTTTTTTGTGATAACAGTCTACCTACCTTGGCTTTTTGCAACTTCTCCACAGATTCAGCAAGTTCATCACCTTCCTGAAGCAATTGGGATCTTTCCTTTTCGACTCTACATGAAAAAGGAACATAAAGTACTTTTGAGGCTTAGGTCAAAAAAAAAAGTTGCTTCAGTACCAAACGTATCGTGTTCATTTATTTCATTTATTTATTTAATCATATTTATTCAACGGTAGCCTATCAACCATATTTAGTAAATAAAGAAAAATAAAAAGGTTGTTTTTCATAAGGCCGTGCGATTAAAATTTAAAAAGGTTAATACTACTAAAAAGAATTAAAAACTAAAATCTTACCACTAACTTTACAATCGACTATAATAATTTGATTACTTGAAAACTACTAACTATATTTACAAGTTTTTTTTGACAAACATAATTATACTCACTTGGATTTAGCTTTTTTCATTTGCTCTAACTCATCTTGTACTTCATTTAAGGCCTGTTGATGTTTCGATCTCATACTGCTGATACCCTGTTCATGTTGCGCGTTTGCTTCCTCCACGTCACGTCGCAACTTATTGATCTCAGATTCGCGTTTCTTGTTCAAGTCGATCTTTTGAAGGGAATGAGATGAAGAACGATAAGCGGGGATCAAAAAAACAACAAAATGATCGGATTACATATGGCGTGAACAAAAAAACGGACGTTTTCGAGGCTTGTAAAAGTGTGTCTTATGCGTGCGACCCGAGTCTAAATTGTCCCTTGTAACTGTTTTTAATGAGAAGAACTAACAGATGGCAGTATTTTGTTTTGTTTTATCGTCGAATATAAATTAGATATACGTTTTTGAAGTGTTGGTTCTTTGTTTACCTAGTGATCTTAGACACGAGGATTAAACCTGACTCTGTTTTATAGGGTGGAACGAGATCCTTACCTGTGCCTGAGTGGCGCCTCCTTGTTCTTCCAACTGATCCTGTAGATCTTCCAATTCGCGTTCAAGTTCATCGCGGGCACGCTCAGCCTGTTTAACAAGAGGATTGAACAGGTAACTAAGGGGATGCGTCACTGAAACATCACAAGTTAACATCTTTCGATATTAAAATGAGAGATCCACTAAGCAGGGTTATTTTAATAAGTAATAAAACTAACTGACGTTTTGCATATCCCTCGGTCTTCTTAAATTGTTTCACGCGACGATGATAAAGAGTGGTTTAGCGCACTGAAGAACAAGGTAATTTTGAAGAATTCGCTTATGGGGAAAAAGATACTTATCCCAGAGGAAATGTTCGAGAACGTTGATAAATAGGACTGGAACTCCTATGTTGACAAAGCTTGGATATATCGGTAGTGTACACTTACTTTTGCACGAAGAGCGCGTTCGTTTGCCAGTTCATCCTCCAACTCAGCAACTTTAGCCTACCAGAACGAAATGGAAAAACACTTATAAATTAGCGCCGTAGCTGTAGATACACAAGTCCTGAGAAAGCGTATTAAACTTGGACATCCTGTATCAAATTTGCATTTTTACAATCCAATAGTTACATCTCGGTTTATATTCAATACTAGAGAAAAACCATTTTATTAAATCAAAATTTATCAGCATACTTAAAGAAAATAGAATGAATTAAATGTTTAACTAATCGCGCACAAAATTTACGTGAGCGAAACAATGTCATTTGAAACTGAATGACATTCAATGTCATTGAATGTCATTTGAAACTGTACTTATGGAGCTCTTCCCAGATTTATGTCGACTTATGTTCACGCACAATAGAATTAGAATTTTAAAAAGTTAGTTGGTAACTTCTGTGTGCAAGACATGCGTGTATGGTATAGGTAATTTTCACCGTTATCATTCATCAGAAAGCGATCCTTGCCCACTTCTCATTTTAGAATTTCACGATATTGTTGATGCAATATCTTTTTGATGTGGCGTTTTGCTGGACCTGGTCCAGCTCTCATCCAAGCAAGCAAAACAACGTTGGCTCAAAAAAGCCAACAATCAAAACAGCGAAAATTAATCTCATGGTTGCCATCCAAAAGCTTCGATCTGTTTGCACTGCATTAATAACGAAACAACCAGTTGGACAATACAAGCAGTGACTGACGATTTTTTATTGTTTAAACCTCATCGTGGAAAGTAATCACTTGTAGAGGCTTTGAACCTCACAACTTCTTTAAGAGGACGTTGTGTGGAACAAGGGTATGTACATTTGAAAAACTGCAAAATAAGAAAGAAACGTTTTGGTGCTACAAACAATGTCTTTTTCCATAAATTCCATCCGTCTAATTTCGTAGTAGAAATTATACGCTAATTTTCCAATCCATTGGCCATGGTTTGAAAAGTTTACTTAAAGATGACTGGATTTCTTGAAGTTTTTTTTATTTTTCACGTATGGTTAGCAGATAATGGTGTGTATAGATTAATCATGATACCTCTAGTTCCTTGATCTTCCTCTGAAGCGATGCAATCAAAGCTTGGTTGTCTTCCACCGTGTTGTTCAACTCGTTGATCTCTGCATCGCGCCTAATGTTAAAAAAAAAACATAACTCATTCATAACTCATACCTAACAATGCAACTACTCAATAACAGCTGGAAAAGAATAAGTATATATTACTTAATTTCCATTCCTTGGTTCCCGAAAAAGAGTAATGCCTTCGCCGCGTCAACTTTCAACAACATGTCGTCTTTCTCAAAGATAATCTCACGAGGAAGACTAAGCCCAAAGAAAACATTAACAATTGTCTTACTTCTTGACGACGCTTTCCATTTCGTCTCGCCTCAAGGTCATTTCTTGTAACTCGTCCTTCGTCATCTGTTAAACAGCACCAATCAAAGTTAACTATAGCGTTTCGCGTACCTTAATATAATGGGGAAAACGAAAATTAGGCAACCGTTATGATAGCAAATGGTAAAGTCCAACCTTGAGATCTCCTTCAAGCTTTCTCTTTGCCTTTTCAACGTCACCTCGAACCTTCTTCTCTTTCTCATATATTTCGATTTGCTGAAACAAAACAGGATGCAACTACATGAGTCAAACAAGTCAATGACCATTTTCACTGATCCACTCACTTCGACGATTCCAATTACTAATTTCCCTCAAGTCATGGTGTTACTAACTTAAATAGTTCTGCACCATTATGATCAATGCTGTCATGCTATGAACATACCGAATATAAACACAAATTGTCAAGAAGCAAATGTTGCGAATTCCAGGTTCCGTTTGAATCATCTCACCTCATCCAACTCTCGTTCCAGTTTGCCTTTTGCTTTGTTTAAGCTGGTAACCTTATTCTCCTCTTCGTGAAGGTGATCTTCCAAGTCCTAGAAAGAAACATAGGTGTATAAAAGATGAAATCTAAGAAGAACAAAAAAAGAGCTTACTCATTGCAGACTTACGGCTCGTTCGTCCTCCAACGAGCGCTTCTCTTTGTTAAGTTTTTCGATGGCTTCGTCTTGTTTGCTCAGTTCGTCGTTCAGTCGTTCGATGTCCGCATCTCGATTAGCTCTGTCTTGTTCCGCCTAAAACATCAAAAACATGAATTTAGAGTTTAGTGACAATTATGAACTGTTATGAACTTATATAGTACAAGATTAACTATTGGAAATTGCATGGGAATGTAAAGACTCGAATATACACATCAAAACGATGAAGGAAGGGCATTGAGATCCAATATACCACACTCATGAAGGTACATCACTGGCAGATAGTTGTTTATATAACTTTTTCGCTTGTGTAATAATTCAATACCTGGGACTGACTTTAGCTGAGATTTAGCACGAGCCAAAGATTGTCACATCACCTTTTCGAGTGCCGTGTCAAGGTCCGAAATCTCCTTCTTAAGGTCCTCATTTTCATCCTCTAGTTTGTGTTTCATGGAGGACACTTCTGCGTTGGCGTCTTCCTCGTCTTCAAGTCTTTCATTCAGTTCCGTAATCTGCGACTCCATGTCATCAACTTTTCCGCGAACCTTGTTGAGATCGTCCATGGTTTTCTCAAGAGTTTCGGATTCCTAGAATGTAAATGGCTAAGACGTGAAGCGCAATATATTGACGAATTTGGTTTAAAATTCATTTTTAAACTGTGAACAGTTGAAAATGTACAGGATATTCATGCATACCCTTTGTAAGTCGTCAAATAGCTGCTGTTTATCCTCAACCAATTTTGCTTGCTCCTCTTCAAGCTTTTGTCTAAGCTCTTTCTCTTTGGCCAAATCTTCCTTTAACTTTGCCAACTATCGATAGACCAAAAAGAAAGATATATTAAAATCCAGTGATCGTGAGTTGTTCATTTACAATAACATTCATACATCACATTCACTGAAATATTGTTTAAAAATAAGTATTATAATAATAATAATAATTATAACAATAATAACAGTAATGGAGACTTCGTATATTGAGGTTGACACTAGACCTAGAGCCTTCACAATCTAAATAACATCGTAAAATATAATGAAATTATGATATAGAAAAACCCTGAAATTCGGTAAACGTGAAGATATGTGCCTAAACATTAAAATGATGTAATAACTTTTGATCTTTAAAGTATTTCTCCTCAGATTCTTTCCAAAACATTCATTAGAATAGTTACTCCAAAGTTGCAATGGCAGACTATTCCATAAGTTAGAACCGGTAACCGTTAATGTTCTATCACCTTCACTTTCTCTGTCATATCGGGGACGAATGATATTATAATTTGAATATCTTGTGTTGCGAAAAAGTTCCTGATTATTAACAATAATTTGATCATGCAAATAGATCGATAAGTTGCCTTGGACGAGCTTTTATAGTAAGTGGACATTTGCTTGTTTTACATGCCTTATCGAAAGGCATCCAGCGCAGTTTATTAATCACATCTAAGGTCCTTTTCTTCGCCTTACTTTCGATCAGTCGTATGCAAAAACCTATTTCTTCCTTTAACTTTCGACCAATGTTGTAGATCCTTTGTCATTTAATATTCTTCCAATCATGTCTCAGAACCTACCTCCTTGACTAACTTTTGACCAATCATGTCCGAAAAGCTATTTCTTTCCAACACGTTCGACCAATGTCTTGGAACCTACCTCAGCTAACCTTCAACCAATCATGTGACAGATCCTACCTCCTCAGTTAACTTTCAACCAATCATATGACAGATCCTACCTCCTCAGTTAACTTTCAATCTGTCACGTTTTCGATCCTTTATTTTCTACTATTCACGTCCTAAAAATTATACCTCTTCTTCTTTTTGCTTCATCTCTTCTTCCGTACGAGCGACGTTGAGCAAAGGTTTGACCTGAACATGGAAAAAATAGAATTAATTTATGAAACAGTTTCTCTGATTTTCCGTAATATAAAACCTAACATTCTATTTGGTCAGAAACATGAAACGTAAATATTACCTTGGTGTAAAGCTTCCACCATGCCCAGTTCTTCAAGAACAGATATTTTCGGACGTTTCGCTGGATGACAGCAATGCCAATCCTTGATTGTTCAACAAGAAGAGGGAATTACTCAAGAGGTCACGTAAACCCATCAAAACTGTCCCTTCATCGGAAACTTAATACTTACTGTTACAGACATCTTGTTCAATTTAACGTGAATCAGTGTCTTAATTTTTCAGTGCGAAAACATTCGACACTTTTGCGAAAGTTGACATATGGATCTCAACATTTCTTTTAGTGTAGCAGTTCTGTCGTCTATTGTAACGCACTACATGTGCGATACAAGGAAACCGCAATGTCGTTGTTTTGAAGACAACCACGAGATAGCGAATTTAAAAACCCTTAAAACCAGGACGAAGCGAAGTAAGCGAGACGACATTTGTCTGTTAATCCAGGGGCACTCCATACTATATTCAAAATTTCTCAATTCAGAAATTCGTTGAAATCTTACTGGTCCGAAATTTTTCCTCTTTACGAGTAATATTGTCTGGCGTTAGTCATCAGAGTTAACTGATAAAAAGAAGGGTATATTCAATGAAATATTATGGCCCTTACACTCGACCGCTAATATTTAATTTAATATTCCTGAGGAAGGGAAATTTTCGAGTGTCTGACAAAGTCTGGATTAGTACTGAAAAGAGTTAATTTAGTTAGTCTTAAATATCTGAATGACTGTGGTACGTGTAGACCGGACTCAAAACACCTTCCCTTCTAGCTTACCTCTGGTCGCACATCTTGCGGTATTTTTTTCGCATAAGGAAACCTTTGGCGTACGCCTGGAACTGTGCAATGATTCTCGATAACTGTTCGTCGCGCATGTCTTCAAGGGTACCCAGCACGCCGGCCCTGAAGAAAACCTGGGAGAAAAAAGCCGATGTAGCGTGAGGAATTTGTGCCATTTGGTGTGTTATTCCAACACTCCTATCTCGCCAAACACAGTTCACCATTTTCATGATTTGGATAGCATTCCACCAACTAATCCGTACTATCCTCTTGGCCACAATTTCTACATGGTACTCGAGTTCAACAATCTGCTAAGCAAGCTTTACATGGTTATTCATTCCACAACCTTTGGTAATGTCATTCGACAGTCCGACACTTCAGCTACAGAGCTACAAGACTATCCAATACAGGCTTTTTGATACGTTTGTCCGACATATCGCCCACTGAGGTGAACCGACTTTAATCTTAAATTTCAACGAACGCTTTCAACTATCACAAACCTTGCTGCTTCCCACGCGGTACTCATTCGATTCAAGTTGAAGTGCTTCAACGAGTTTTTCAGCAGCTTTCTTGCCGTCCATGAATCCTTGAGGAATGGCGTTTGGTGCAAGTATCTGGTACCTTGAATCATTAAAAGGAGACATTAGCATTAGTCAATGCAGTCTATGCAGTATAAAATGAGGCATCCAAGTAAGTTTGACATTCCAAAATGGAAATGTTCCAGGAACAGTTTTTAATGTGGTCGTGTCAATACTAAACTGTTCTAACTCCTGACATACGCTATCTCACCTCTGCTTGAATTCATCAAAAGGCATTCTGCTGGGGAAACCTTTCCTGCAGATACGGATTCCCTCCAGTACACCATTGCACCTCAGCTGGTGCAGAATGAGATTGGCTTCAACCATTCCTGGTTTCTTGCTCTCGTTAGGGATAATGCATCGTACGAAGTGAGGTGTGGTGGAGTACAGCATGGTCATCAGCTTGTTCAGTTGTTCTTTGTGTTTGTTGCTGACGGTCTGGAAACTGCCTCCTTTCTTGCCGCCTCGGCCTTTGGATGCTGCAGATGAAGAGAAAAATCCATAGTTTGATACTGTTCATCTGAAAACGAACGTTTTAATTTTTTTACCAATATATAGGAGTATGTTTGAAGACTTTAACTATCATTTTGAGCAGCTAAACAAGTGCTCAGAAGTTTTGGATGATACTCTGAAACTAATATCGTTACAATTACTCATTCTGTGGTATTAAGCGGACAAAAAAAAGCTTAATCAGAAGTACATAATCATAGCTTACTCTCGCCACCGTATTCTTTGAACATATCGGACATGAACGGATCACTTGATTTGCCCAGTAGAGCAGCAACAGCTTCATTGATGGGGTCCTTGTTCTTGTCCAGCCAGTTGGTGATGGAGTATCCTACAGTGCCGGCGTAGTGACCCAACTCAAAGTCGTAGTTGCATTTCTTGGACGATTTCGGCTTGGAGTAGTTGGGATGTTTTCCGTCATGGTTCGAGTGGAGTTTGTTAAGGAACGTCTGGTCGGTCGCTTTAGGGAACATGCACTCTTCCTCAAGAATGGCGAAAATACCCATGGGCTGAAGAGAACAGAAAAGGCGTGTCACAAATCTGAAGGACGTTAAATAGGGACTTTTAGATCAAGTTACTAATTATAATCAATATTCTACGACGTAATTATAACACACTTGCAGCACACACACCACCAGCTCTGATTTTTCTCCGCTAGCCAACAACTATAAGAAGTTTAAGTTGACCAAGCTCTCAACTCGCTTCCTACTAGACTGTTTTCAACCGTGCAAGTCAAGTGGTCTCAAACAAAAGCCAGTGCAACAGTTTCTAATCATCCAAGGAACGTGATACAAGACACCTGTGGATTATGAGCACAATTTTTGGTTTCACTGGCTCTTGTAGTCCTCAACGAATTCACTTAATATCCCTTGAATGCACCCTTCACTTCATTGGCATTACCACTTACATAAACACAGAACTCGCTACGGCTTTTGTCGCTCAATTTGCAAAGCACTGCCGAAGATTCGCAGGCTTGCCACTTCAATTGGCTCAAGAGTTGCATTTTTCGTAACTGGTTCTGGTAGGGCCATAAAAGAGTGATTCTGACACTCGAAAATTAACTTATGTATATACATATTCGAAAATTAGCTTTCACTTAATATAGACTCTATTTCATATGATATTAAGAGTTTGTAACCTACTTTCTCGATGAGATTGATGCACGGTTCCAGGTCCATTCCGAAGTCAATGAAGTCCCATTCAATTCCTTCTTTCTGATATTCTTCTTGCTCGAGGACAAACATGTTATGATTGAAGAACTGCTGGAGTTTTTCGTTTGTCAAGTTGATGCACAGCTGCTCGAAGGTGTTGTACTAAACGAAACGAATTTTTAGAAAGCAATTTTGAAATAAACGACAGGGAATGAAAAATATCAGTCAACGCGACGACGACGACGACGACAACAACGAAAACGACAAAGACGACGAAGACAATGACGACGGCAACAACGATGACGACAACGAAGACGACAACGACGATGGCTACAACGAAGACGACAACGAAAACGACAACAACGTCGGCGATGGAAACGACGATGGCAATTACAACAACAATAACAACAACAACAACAACAATAATAATAACAAGAACAATAACAACAACAATAACAACAATAATAACAAGAACAATAACAACAATAATAACAAGAACAATAACAACAATAACAACAACAGCAAAACAAAGACAATATAAGACCAAAAATTCACGACATCATTCAAGCAACCAAACTTGGGCGAAATGGAATGATAAACAAGGTTTAATTACTTCAAAAATTTCAAATCCTGCAATGTCCAGCACTCCGATGAAGTAGTTTCGTTTTTCCTATGCAGAAAAGTGTTATTAAATTCAGTAATATGCACATTGCGTAAAGTATCACAGAAGCAAAACTAATTAGCGGTATTTTTAAGGCTATGTTCAATGAGTTACGATTTGGTCCAGGTTTTGAGCTTCAATTTTCTAGGAATGCAAAAATTATGCTTCCTTCGGAGGAAATAGGTCGGTTTCCAGGTTTCGCACCATTTCTATGATAATATGTAGCTTAACCACGATAACTTAGCATTGACCTACAACACTACTTTTGATTTGACAAAGCAATGATTAAACATAGTTTCAGAACAAAAAAGTAATAGTAATAATAAAAAAAAGTAAAAAAAAAAAGACATTTCAGATTTTGTTCTTAAAAAAGCGACTGGGGTGAATAAGGTTAATCGGGAAAAAAAGGTTTTATTTCTCATTCTTACTGGCAATTATAATCGACCGATTTTCCCAAATGACAACAATACGTACTTTTCGATCGAGGGTCACGTTAATTCGGTTCACAAGCCAGTTAAACATTCGCTCATACATGGACTTCGAAAGAGCACCAATGGAGTACGCCACCTGTAAAACAGTCAGGCACAACATCGTGTAACAACTGTGTGTCTTCAGCGAGGAAAATGCTGTACTTGGTGTAACAAAGAGATATTTTGAAAGTGATTTTAAAATGCCCTTGAAAACCTCAATAATTCACGAAGGAAACACAGAAGATTTTGTCTCCTAATTAGTATGCTGTAAATCAGATACAGAATACTAATTAGAATTATGAACTTTTCCCTTCGATGTTCTACGTTAAAATTTAATGAAACTTCAAAATAACCGATAAACATGGCCATTTAAATGTATTTAGATCGACCGCTCATATTGTATCTATTACTTAACCCATTCATCTATCAATTCTATTAATAAATGGTATATTTTTATTCGGTAATATGCCGAATAATAGTGTGGGATATAAACAATACAATCAAAAAGCTATTTATCAGAACTACAGTGAACTTTACGGACAGCTGTCTAAGACGGACACCTCCGTAAGACGGACAACAACAACAGTGCCGAAGATGTCCGTCTTGGAGGGAGTTCACTGCACTTCAATTTGGTAATGATATTTTTGAGTTTTCAAGTCCACGTACCTGCTGAAGGTTTCGTCCTTGGTTAACGTATTCATTTCCAACTTTAATTCTTGGTTTTACCAACATTTTTGTGAATTCAGAGTACGGCACTCCGAAAAGGAAAGATGCTTTTTCCAAGGCTAGAAACAGATAATAATGAGGTTTAATAATATATGCTAAACTATTATTATTATTATAATTATTATTATACATTTTTTACAAACGCTTGATTTTGATTGGATCAAAACTTTCTGAGAATTCTCCACATCTACAATTTTGATCGTATCGGCCGCTATAATTGTATGCGAAACAACATGTCATGGTTGTGCTGATATCCGCAGGAAAGACTCCTTAGTACTTGTGTGGTGATGTGATACCAATGAAGGCGTCGAATTCTTTTAGAAAAGACTGCAGTTCAGACGAAATATTTGTCGCCTTTTGCAGTTGCCGATTGTCTGTGGAACTGTTGCTTAGCAACGACAATTGAAAATTTCAAAGGCATGCAAGAGGACAAGACCAAAGCAAAATTATCTTCAAAACACGCCAACGAACTGTTATAATTAGAGGTAAAGTAACTCGAAATTAAGTATGTAATGAATATTTCGTTGAGTGGAAAACAGTCACCGGTTTAAAAACTAGTCTTTGATGAACAGAATTATCAAAAAAGCTTTCTCTAGCAATTAATTCCTTATGGTCATGGTAGCTAGTGTTATTCAGAACTTTTTGGCATTTTTTAACTTAAATAGACGTCATTTTGGCAAACAGTTCTTTAAAGTATATTCTTCTGTTATGCCTAACTGCTTGTACTGCTTGCTTTATGTCAGTTTTGATTCTATTTCGCCGCAAAGACATCTGCTATGCTTGGGTGCAGCTAGTTATCCAGTTTAATTCTTTGGCTAGAAATCCCCAGTGGGAGAATTTCTTTGTTGAACTTACATGCAGCATCAGCAACTTCAGCCTGCTCTTCTCTTGGTCTTTGCTTGAATTTTCCATTTCCCCAGTGAAGGATGCCTGCACATGTTTTGTACATGGCAATTCTTTGATCATCAGTGAACCCAAGGATGTTGGCAGCATCTTCAGTTTCTTGCCAAAGCTCATGATCGTCAATTCCATCGGCAAAATCAACACTGTTTTCCAAGAACTTGTAGTCATCATGTCTACGAGACTCGATCAGAAGGGTTTCTACATGAGAAAGGAGTACAAGAGGTTTTATAACAGTTACTGGTCCATGAAGTCTTAAGGTGAAGATTGTTGGATGAAAGGATTTGGTGCACGAGGTCACACAGTAAAAATTTCATAGTAGTATCAAACTTTATTCAACAAACATACTATGCAGATCATCAGATGCAGCTTTCAGTATCTGATAGAAGATATGGTACGATCTTTCACTAGAACCTTGACCGATGACACGAGACTTTTCCAGCAGGTCTAATAAAATTACAAGAAGACAGCTGAGAAAGTATAACAAGAATTAACTCCCCTTCCTCTCTAATTAGTGTTATACAAGTTTGTCTCTAACTATATTTCCTGTTCACAAAGTTCACTGGATTTTACTGAAAAAAAAAGTTCTGGGAAAGCCATATTTACAAAAACATTTTGCCCTCTTCCATTATCAGGTTATTCTGAAGAGGAATACCACAGGGAAGAGAAAAATAACAAACAGAAAACAGAGGTAGGTATAAAAAACCATACACAACTTTTGTCTGTATGTTCTACTTACATGTCTCAATGTCTGCTCCAGCAAGTTTACCCTGGGTGTTAAAGTGGCAACGGATGAATTTTCCCTGTGAAGCACATTTAAAAATGGACAAAATTAATTTTAGAAAACATCATTCTAACTAAAAAAAGTCTAAAAATAGAACCAAAAATAGAATTCTGAAACAGTCTATACACTTAAACAATCATTTATTTCAGGAGTACTGATGGGTGTGAATGTCACATTATATATGTGGTGGATTCTCATTTGTATTCCTATAGGGTTATTTTAATTTGTATTGCAATACTTCAAAAAAAAATATAATAAATACAGCGCAAAACTTACAAAACGGGATGAGTTGTTATTCCTGACTGTCTTTGCATTTCCATAGGATTCAAGGATGGGATTGCACATGACAATTTGATCTTCAATAGATGGTGTCTAAAAAGTAAAGATCTAACAATTTTACTGAGGTTTAAATTTGTAATTTGCTAAGATTTCAGGTACTTTGCAATAATTTAGTCAACCACAATTACAACTGCTGTACATGTCAATAGATTTAGTTTGCTACTGACTACAACTACCATTATGAAAATTTAGCATTCTATTTTACTACTTTGCTATTAGGAGTACATTATAGCACCACCATTTTCATGAGTAAGGCCCCAAATTCTGGCTCAGATAATGCAAAAGAAACAAAACATAACAGAGGGGATAAGTGTTGGGCACAGTTGTCAAGTTTACCACTATATGGAAAATGGTTGATTCATGTAACAAAGTTTTGTGCATGCTTGCTAACCTATCTTTTAGCAATTTTACCAAGAACTGGCAGACTACACTGATATAGAAAAATTGTAATCAGCTAAAGCTGCAACTTCTGGTTTTAAAAATCTGATCAGAAACTGTTGAAAAATAAAGTTTACTGAGCAGCAAGTTCCAAGAACTTAAGTTTGCTTTGACCCTTCCTTGATTTTTTTTACATAGTACTATTTAACAAATTTTATTAAAGTAAGTATTAACTGCCATTTTTTTCTATGCCAAGAACTGATCACAGATTTTGTTCTTACCGCATCCTTTTTTGCATCCTCCTTTCGTGCTCCTCCCATGGATACGTTGGCAAAGTATTGAATAACTTTTTTTGTGTTTTCAGTTTTTCCAGCTCCACTTTCACCTCTACATTAAACAAATCACAACATGATAATTTAACATTTGGACTAACTGTACCAGAATTGAATCTCGCTTATTCCAGTCTGCCTTAACTATAGACTAGAATCTTTTTTTTTTTTTGATTGAGCAGAGGACTTTAGATTATATTGGCTTGTGTTCAGCATTATAATTCTTGTGGTTTAAAAGGATGTACTTCTACCAAGAGGTGTATAGTGAAAGGGTGGAAGTAGATTAAAGTAGGTTAGCAAAACAGTCCAATGTTGTAGTACAAAATTTTAGTCATGGAGGACATTTTTCCCTAAATGGTGGTCACTTCAATATTCTGAACAGGCCTGATAGCTGGGTTTTTACTGTCCTTGGTGTGAGCATGTGTTTCTTCTAGTTAAGATAAGACTAAAGCCCAGGACACCTGTCATACAGTTACAAGTACACAACTGGCAACAAGAAGCTGACATTGAAGCTGAGCTGCCTCATTTTAAAATTAATTTATTTCATCATTTTTTAATTGAGAGAAGACAAAAGTTTCAATGAGGTGGAGATATTCACCTTTTCCTACTCTATGCCAGCTTTAGTTGGAATTTTTTTGTCTCACTGCATTTCAACCTTATCTCCAGATCAAGGAAAAGTGAAGAATACGCAACTTACGTGATCAACATGGACTGGTTTTCCCTGTCTTGCAACATGTCATGGTAGGCATTATCACAAATGGAGAACACATGAGGAGGCATTTCTGATCTCTTTTTCCCCCTGAACATTTGCACGACCTTCTGAGAGTAAATGGGCAATCTGCGGTATGGATTCACTGCCACACAGAATAGGCCGGAATATGTCTGCAAAGGTGTGTTTAGCACAGTTATTAATTTCAGTGTTTTAAAATGCTGGTTGGTTGTTGATGTAGTTGAGTTATGGTAACTCATTTTCTGTCTCTCAACATGACTGGGAAAAGTTTATATTTCTTAGTAAAAACTGAGCTACAATATGCAGTAGATGGGGTGGGGTTTTTGCATTGCCACCTATCCAAGGCCAAAGGAGGTTTTTTTTTTTTCAAAAAGCAAAAACCATAAACCAATTTTCACTACAAACCTATCAGGAATGATTTGAGGTTTCAGGGCACAAAAGTATTGTGAAAAGAAGTTTTAAAGTCTCTTTTTTGGTTTATACTGATCACCAACGTGGACATGTACATTATACTGCATTGCATCAAAGAAACAATTGGTCAAATTTGGTATTTAAACTGTAGAACAGATAAACAGTTTTGTGCGACTAAGTTGGGTTTTTTTTTCACGGGCGTGAAGGTGATCTTTCTGGAAAAAATTGGACGAAAAACTAAATTCTAGTTCAATTTATTATCTGATCACTTTTCTATAGTTTATAATAAATTGCCTTTTTTATTATTTAATATTTAATATAAATTAATTCACTGAGTTAAGTCGGTCATAGAAACATCATATCAAACAAACATATAGAAACATTTACGCAAGGAAGGTATAAATTGTGCGGTTGTTGAAAATATGAACGTCTTTTCGCCGAAAATTACTTCACGCCAACCACATGACTTATTAAAATCAGGGAAGGTGGAACCGGGGGGGCTGGAAGGCTACAGCCCCCCACTTTTCTCCAAAATAACGTTAAAACAACTACGTTTCCGAACATTTGTTGTGAAATTTTCCGGGGGAACTTGCAAAAGGCTGTATTCGTATCACTAGCCCCCCTCCCCCACTCGAAATTTTGCTCGGCCGTCCCTGAGTGCATAAGGCCAGAAATTAGAAAATCGGCATTTTCTAGGAAGTGTTTCCAGTCATTAGAATTTAAAAGTTAGTCAAATAAACTCCATTGTTACACTCACATTTTTTCTTTTAAACGTAAAATGATAGAAGTGGTTTCACCATTAAAAAAAAAAACTCAAATACTTTGAACACGGTAGTTGACGAGCCACAAATGGTCACAAACATCTCACTATGTAAACGTGTTAAAGGCGCAAGCGGATGTGCATGAAATTTGGAAACTCGATTTTTGTCGAGTTTAAGGACTAATCCTTAAATTTGAACTAAATTGTGTCAGCATTCTCCGCAAGAGTTATTAAAGATATTACAGGTTTAAAACTGCGCGATTTCGCATGATTTCATTTCATTTATTTCCTAGCTGAGGATACCTGTTGCTTCAAATTTCAAGAAAGAGGATCGCATTTCTTCATCGGGGGAGCGAAAATACTGTTGTGTAAACGCTCAGATAGATAAACCAGACGTCTTGTGTCAACATAAACAAAAGCTCGGTCTTGACACCATAATTCTGAAAACAGGTTCTAAGTCCTCTTTTAAGTATGGCGTTATCCAACTGGCCAATATATTCTCGTTGAACTTCCAAGTAAAACAGAAAACATCTCGGAGTACTCAAACACTTAGCGATTAACTTTATGAACGTGGGCGACTGGCAGGCATACGTCAGAGCTGCAAACAGCTGGGAAGAAAGAACCAGCGTGATAATGATTATGTTACGAAGTGTTTAGGCGAGGAGTCGACAACGGAAAGATTGTTTTTCTACACTTACGAAAAAGAAAATCAAGGTATAATATTTCAGACTGCGGGCGAACCTTTCTTTGTTCCTCTAAATTTGAAGCCAAAAGCCCTGATAGTGCTCGCTTTTTATATGTTTTAAAAGTCAGAAGACGTTTCACCTCCCAAGTCTGCGGTGGAAAACATCAACATGTTCGTCCATATATGGACATAAGACAGAAGTCATTCATCACTGGAATTTAAGACCTTGATCGAAAAAGGTCAACACTTCGAATTACCACTGTTAGAAGCCCCATCTCTTGCGCACTCTCTGTCTGTGAAAAACTACCTTTTCAATCCAAAAAATGCCGCTACGTTTCTTAAACTTCAGATTTATATTACTAGTTGTGTTTATGTTATCCGAAACAGCGCTGCGAAATGGTGTTTTAGGAAACAGCATGACATTCGCGGTTTACAAATGGTACCGGTAGGACAGCTTGGCTTACTATGACATGGTTTTAGAAAGATCTGTCCACATGGGCAATCAGTGACTATTTGAAAATTCACACTTTATAAGCCCACTACTCTATAAAAGTCTGGGGATCATATGGTGAGATCAATGAGTATTGTCTGACTTACAGTGTACTATTTACTGACAGATGCTATGACTTAACCCGCGAAGCGTCTGAGGTAATTTTATCAATAATCTGAGGCTGTATACGTTAATAATGTGTGAAAAATATTGTCAATCGTTGCAGTTTGATGGTGAAAGGATGAGAACTGATCTGTGATACTGTACTGCATTTTCATCTTTGTCATACTTTTGTGTGATGTTACGCTGAATCAAAAGGATCAACTAGACACGCAGAAGTGAATCGCCTTGTCATGTAAATTACTCTGTCTGTTTTCAATACGGTAGTTATGGAAGTGGTTATGGTCTCAAGAAGATGTTTGTCGAGGCTGATTATGTCGAAAGTACTTAACATTTCAGACTGGAATTACTAAGTAAATACGACGAACAACCACTTGCACCCTTAAAGCCACGCAAACATGGCATAATGACAGATAGTTTCTAAGGGACGCTCGATCCACGCCTTCTCTAGGGTCATTATCCATACTTGTTTAGCATATAAAGCACGTAAATTACTCACAACTCTAAAGATTTGTTTGCAAAAGGCTCTCGTCTAACAGCTATTGGATTTACAATTAGCAGAAGTGGTTTGTGAAGCACTGAATGTTGAGATATTCAAAATGCTACCAATGAATTGCCCATATTATGTGCTTAACTATAAACGATGTTTAATATTTCTATACATTACAGCTCATTGTACTTTTGTTATACTGAACAAAGTGCTGTGACTGTAGTTGCTCATAGGGAACCTGGGCGTAGAAAATGCAATTTCACGGGACGTGAGTCGAACAGATACATAGGGACAGAAGACTTACGTAAATCAATGCCGATGTGTAACGTGATTTCAAGTTGTACAACACGCTGGCTTCGTTCAAGTAGGTCAGACTGGCCATATCTTCACATTTCTCAAACTTTGGGGGGTTCATCTGTTGTGTATCATTTTTGTTTATATCAAGTTTCTGGAAGAGAAGCGATTAGAATATTAGAATAAAACCCAACGCTTTTTGTTTTTTATATCAACGAAACAGCTACCCATAGCTCGGTTGACTTACCAAGCCCCAGACACGAATTTCGATGCCAGATAAGGACACCCTGGCCAACACATAAAATCTGTCGCCTCTCTAGGCATGAAAATTAACATCAGTGAGTCGTGAGTTATTGTGTACCGTACCTTTCCTGATGAGGTTTCAACTGTAAGCATATCTCCTTTGCTTGCAACCACAGAGGCGGCAAGATATCCCTCCTTCTCGTCAGGTATCCACAGCCATTTCTTTGCATCAAAAGTTTTGGTGCGCTCGAGCAAAGTGGCTTTGTCGGTCGGACGCAAGTACTGCTCGGGATCTTCACCTGACATCTTCAAAGCGAAGTACTATCGCAATGTACAATTAAATTCAAACAACAGAACTTTTCTTCCCAGTTCTCGCTCTTTCGCGCAAGCTATTTTCGCAGTGACAAGCTGAGCAAAACTGTCAGCCGCAAAGACAACTCCCCAGACTTGAGCAAGCCGTTCATATACTGTCAAAGCCGGTAGAAGGGAGCCCTGTGATTGGTTTCCGTGAGGTTTGTATTGTGTTGTAAGTCAAAGGTCGAGCTCCTCATACCATCATACCAAATTTGGACGTACTTAGCTCGCATGGAGTTTGTCAATTGCAAATGTCGCCGATTACAGCAGCACGAACCAATCAGAACACTGAGAAAATGATCTCTAATGATCTTACGGATTGTTGGGGGAATGAGGGAGCTATCTGTATCAAAATTTTTCCTGCGGTAACGGAGATAACGTTGAGATCTTTGCGAATTTTAGCTGTGCGTCTCTATTGCCTCCCGGCTTGATCTGAAGTACGACTCGGCACAACAGCGACACACAATGGAGACCACATGAACACGTTGTCCAGTTAACAAAGGCAGTCATACAGGGATGGCCTCAAAAACAATCACATGCTGACGAAGCTTTAAACACCATTCATACTGAAGAGTTCAGTGAAAGTAACATGTTTCTGTTGCTGTTTTCAAGCAAAAATTCTGAGCGAGCTACGTTTAAATTCCTGAAATTCTGCAACATTGCAGAATTTATCTGCGGTAGAGCTATAAAAAGCTCTGTTCATTTGTGCTTTGGTCTTCGTTAGACGACAGATTTGCGACTATTTGGACAATTGACCCCTGGGTTTATGCAATCTTTGTCGTGAAAAATCCGATAAGCCAAGAGTGGACAGCGGCTGTTGTCAGCTAGCCTTGATTTCATGATATGTACTTTTGATGTGGCAAGAATTACGACTGATAGATGTTGAGTTGTTAATTAAGTGTGTCAACGCGAATTCCTGATTACCTCCTCTTTAAATTGCTGTCTTTGCAACAGTGTATTTCTGTCCATCGATCTATTTTACTAAAAGGTCTGTTTGTTTTGACTAAGCTGTAGTCAACTTGTCATAATGTGATATTCGTATCAGTGTTGGGGATGTGGCTGTTTCTTCTCGCTAATTGATGAACTATATTTGCAACGTTTTAAAAACAATTCTTTGAAATCTGAGCTCACCTGAAGGTTGACATAAAATGTTGCCTTTCTTTTCTTGTTTGTCAAAGGTCAGGAGTTACAAAGTGATAGAGTAATTTCTTCCGGACGTATAGTGGTCTGTAGTATGTGACATCGAACTGAACCTGCAGCCACATGTACATTTTTCTTCCTTACTCGAGGTTATTCAGGCTGATCTCTAGCCGAAATCCGGTCAAAAAATACGTATAATCCCATGAAGTTAGTTCTTCTTCTGCTAACAGACACGTGTCTCGTTGGAAAATATTATGTCGTAACTCACTTAACGTCCCGGCGCATCATCGAAAATGGCTGTAAACTGATTGTTTGAGATGTTGGTGCAGCTACAGAAGATAGCCACTGAGAAAGAAATAGATAAACTGAATGGCAAAACATCGGAGGAAGGGGATATTCCTGAACTGCACCGTGGCTTGTAAATGTATCCGTTGACAGTGATTCTTTGGGCATGACATGTAAGACACTGAAAGAGGTGCATGAATTGTTTGAGGGGAAAAGTGAAGTTTTTAAAGTTGAGACTCTATCGTTAGTATACATTAAATGAGGTGAATATTCAAATCTTAGGCAATGGCTACCTAGTGTTTGTTAATTGTGGTGCAGGCGTTATAAAGTGGAAAATATTGGAAGAAAATGAGTTTTAGTATAGTGACGCTAGTCTCTCGTTAATACATAAGGGTATTCGTCGTTTACATTCATCAGTAGTGACAAAGATACTCTGGAATCTTAAATGCTGGAAGATATGAATGTCACATTATGCAACTGATTTTTCACGGTATTGAATGGGGTGAATTTTAACTCTATAGTTGTGATGGAGATGAGTGTGGTGAACAAGACAGCGGTTACTTCTGATGCTGTCATGCAGTCACCGTACCTACTAAATGAAATTTTAAATAACATTTTCAAAACAAGCACCGTGATTGGCTGAAATTCATGTTTCAACATCCCAAATAGTAAGGAGAACTTACTCCTTGATTAACATGAATAAGAGTTACATTTCCTATATTTCTATCGGTTATTGTATGAAAGAAGTAGAACAAAATTTCATCCTGTTTTCATGAAGCTGTGGAAATGCTCGTGGAAATTTGGAAGAACTGGAGAATGGCCAAAAATTCTCGTCCTTTGGGCTCATGTTCCTATTGGCATTTTTCGTTCTCCCAAACCTCTACTTGTGTTACTTTTACTTGATGGAATTGTGCAAAATGTTTTCTATTTCCTGAGTGATTATGAATGTTCTGGAAAAAAAGTCTAGTTAAACGTGGCCCTTCGTGTATGAAATACGTTATCAATTTAACTATACAGCGATTCAAATATAAGAAAGATCTATTCCAATGTTGAGTGCGTGAGCAAGGACAGATCACGCTGCAGTTCACCGACATCGACTTTGTTATCATTGGGGAAAGTACCCGAGGTAATTTTCTTGATTGTCGCGACCTTCTGCTTTGCCGCACTACGTAGCGTTTTGTCAAGAACATTTCCTCGACCTCGAAATGCGATCTGCCAAAGCAAAAGCTTTGATTAAAAAGTAAATCGAGGTCCTTCCGTTATTTCTCTCGCGGTTAATGAAGACAGTGAATGGATTTGACCGCTTACCGTGGCAGTCCACCTACCTTGAACGTGCGCTGTGATGGCCTAAATTAACACTGTCATCTGGCAGACAGTTGAAGTATATCTTTGAAGTATGCTGGCAATGGAGTGCGGCGGTACAGTGCAAAATCATCGAAGTTCCGGGCCTTAGACGAAACTTTAGTTGTCTCTGTCATATTTCTCCCGTTTACGACACTGTGATGTATTGGAAAGATCTCGAAGCCTTGGTCAAAGCAACAGGCAGTTTGTGTCATTTCTGAGATGTCAGACATAACGATATGCGAACGTTCGTAATCCTCTAGCTCAAATTCTCAGAAAATGTTTTTGAACTCCAAACGAGACTCGAACACGTAACCTTCCAATCACCGGTCATCAGAAGTTCACTGATTTGAAACAATTGCTGAGGATTTGAGCATTTGAGATTGACTAACGTTCACATGTGCCATGCCCAACACAGTCTCACCCCGAAAAGATGAATGGCGCCAATTGGCAAAATGTGGGCTGAATAAATGAATATGATCTATCCAAGGAAAACTCATAATAAGATTGGGGTTAGGATTACGATTAGAATAAGCATTAGGTTACCTGACATGTGACTTCCCCCCCGTGACGGTAAACCTGAGTCTGACCCCCTTTGAAGACTACAGCCCGCCGTCCGCAACCTCCACCTACCTCCCCCTATCCCTACAAGTTCTGCTACTTACCCAAGCAACAACTTATCGCGTGGCGGATCCTTCATTTCCCTTGAATAGATGATATTTATCTATCGTTTTTTTAATTGATGATTTTCATCTTTATTGACGATATTCATCTTTGATATTCATTACTGGATAGCCGCATAGGCCTGTTTCTAACGTTTTGCAACGGCGTTTCTGGCCAGTTTGTCGGTCGTCAAGGCAATTCAGTTCGACAGGCCACGTACTTTGCTTCCTCCATCTTTGAAAAAATCTTATCGACGCCCATGAAAACACTCAGTCATTCATAAATTCAATTTTGACTTTTGAGATGTTTTATGCCAAGTAGATCAGATAACACTTGACCAAGTTTGATCTGTTGATGATATAAGGACGTTGACTTAACATTGCAACTTGATTTAATTTCATTTTTATTTGATATCCAGCAAGATTTCATAGGAATACCTTTTGAGTGATGTATCAAAATAGCGAGAAAGAACATATCTTAACGGACGTAAGGTCACATTTCAATAAAAAAAGTTACAAGTTTGCAAATATACCAGTTCTTATCAAGAGAACGGCGTTATTCACACTTTGAACTACGAACTTAAAATTGATCCACTCAATGGCACTATTAAACAATTATTTGATGAAGCTTTTTTATACACCAAGAATTATCAGGATTAAAAATTTCGCTACCTACCAAAGCCGGGGTCTGTGGCTCGTAATACTGACTGAAACGTTGATAATTCTTGACATCAAAAAGGTGAATTAAATAAACTGTCTGGACTTTTAAGCCTTACTGTTAATCAAGTGTAAATGCCACAATGTTCCTTTAAGATAGACTTTTAAATCTTTACTGAGCAAGCTTATCAATGTGGTGCGGCAGTACACACCTGATGTATCTTTATGTACACTCAGATAATGGCTACAGATGTTTGTACAGTGGGCTCAGACTATGGCAAAATGTTCAGGAGGAGAAAGATGCAACCCTCGCGCCGAAATACGTTGATCATTTTAATTTTTTTAAAAAAAAAAAACAAAAAAAATAACTGAAAGTAAGATATCTTATAGTTTTGTGTCTTCACAGTTCTGTTCCATGAAATTCTGATCCTTGACAGGTTGCTGTATAACTGGTCGTTGGTTAAAGATTAACTTTGACCTGGTAGTAAATTAACATGGTGGACGTTAAAATAGTTATTATAAAAACAATGAAGAACATTCGATCAAGAACCATGGCTAGATATTTCCATTTCTCCTGATTAAGCCGTATAGCTTGCTTGCGCTTGGTATTGTCTGCCAAAATCGAGCAACATTGCGACAGACTTTTCGAGTGAGGAACCGCACAGTCACAGCCAATGGCTGAACATGACACGGAGTGAACCAATGATGGTTTAGAAATAGAGCAGCGTGGTCGACCACCGCGAGATGAGCGAAGAGAAACACCCGTTGTTCCACAATGTAACGTGTCTGACTCACCCAACCTTTCTGACGTTTCATTCAACATGTCGACCTGAGTATCGCTCTCTGCTTTCTGGTTGCCTACATAGTTTCGTCTTGCAGTCGGGCGTGGACGTTCGATATGCAATATGGTAGGATCACTCTCGACTGTCGGGGACGAAATATGCAACAGGGACGCCATGGTTCCGAGGAAAAACTTTGAGACAAAGGGATGCATGGGAACTATGTGTACCCCGGAGTTCTTGTGGTGTATATTAAGGACATAACAAGTGGCCATCAACGATAACCCCACCTGAGCCATCACAGCGATGTAGAAAATTCCCAAGAGGGGAAGCTCTTCCGAGTTTCGGGGTAAATGTTCGGCCACGAGTTGAAGAAAGACAGCCATGGCGAGCAAGACCGTGATGCTCAGCGTGGTACGTTCTCCACTCTCCGGGGGGAGAAAGAACCCCATGAGGACCATAGCAATAATGATAAAACACGGGATCATGAGATTAAAGATGTAGAACAACGGACGACGACTGATTAGAAGTTCAATAGTTATGTCAGAGAAGGGAAACTTACAGCATCCATAGGTAGTCATATGTCGGTCCACGCTAACATTCATTAGATCCCACTCTGCGCTCTTCAAGTATTGACTAGTTATAACCGGCCTGAGGTCGCTCACGATGTCCAGGTCATCGACTTGGAAAGTCCACGAGCCGAATTTCATGATGCAGCGTTGTCGATCGAACGGGAAGTAGCGAATGTTGATCTTGCACGTGCTAATGAACGACGTTGGAGCGTACCAGAAGTGATGTCCTTGGTGATCAATGATGATTTGGGTGTGGTACTTCAGGAGACCACCACTTGCTTTATGGGTGTCGGCGCTGTAGGAAAAATTGAAGGGAAATTATCTTTTGTACCAACCGTAATGAACCTAGGGAGCTTGTGAATAGATGTATATATATATAGTCTATTTGGTTAATGTCTAAGCTTTGGGCAACTGCTGTTACACGGTGTTTCACGCCTACGCGATCATCAGAGTCGTCTGATGATCGCGTAAGCGTGAAACACCGTGTAACGGCAGTTGCTCAAAGCTTAGACATTAACCAAATAGACTATTAAAGCTCTACACCTTGTATTGAGCACTCTCCTTTTCAGAGACCAAACAGCTACATTTAAATACATATATATATATATATATATATATGTAATTTTTAAAAACCGAGCAAGAGTGTTTTAGACCTGATAAAGAACGAACTGCGAGTTTTTTAAATGTCTTATGAAATTCACCTCTTAATACGCTAATTCGCGAAGAAAGCTTGGAAATTTATCTTTCGTAAGCCGAAAAAGTTGAACTTCTTCTTCACATATGAAGGGACATGTATCTTTATCACATATATAGATCGCACACGCTTATGATTTTCTTTTGTCTTTTCCTCATATTCTATATATCTGGATATATATAGAATATACATTTTATAGAATATATATAGAATATAGAATATAGATGGAATATATAGAATATATGTAGAATATGTAGAATATATATAGGATATATATATACAGAACATCTGGTTGTGTGGTTCCCCAGAAAAATAGGAGTGCTCTCTACGATAGTGTAGAGCTTCTGTATATAAAATCTGATACTGTCTAAATTTCCGCCGCTGTCGCTACACGGTGTTTCTTGCTTTTGCAATCTTCAGACGACTGAAAATTCACGGACATCACATTTTCTCGAAGATCGTAAACTGCCTGAAACTCGGAGTAGCAACCGAAAAACCTTCCGAAAAAATCAATATATATATATATATATATATATATATATATATATATTATTTATTTTACAGTAAAATGCTGTCGCTACTCAGAGTTTCACGCAATACACGATCATCAGGCAACTCATCAATCGCGTACTGTGTGAAACTCTGGGTAGCGACAGCATTTTACAGTAAAATAAATAATATATTACGCTCTACGCATGGTATTGAGCGCTCTTAAACCTTACGCCTTCTGTGTGACATTTGTGTTGCATACTCTTCTTGGTATATATATATATATATATATATATATATATAAACCAAATAAATGTGACGAAAGTGTCACAGGTATGGCATAGATGTATAGAGCGCTCGATACCGTAATAGGCAGAGCGAAAACGCAAATTAAAGGCAAATTTTTGTTTGCTGTCGCTACTCCGAGTTTCACGCGCTCAGGCGATCATCAGGCAACTGACAGATCATTTAATTATTCATACTCTTAAATTACAGTGTTATGTTAAGTGGTGTTTTGTTACGTGTCGGCACTTAGTGAGAAGTTCTGATCTGCTGTTCAGGAGATTTTCCTTACGTC
The DNA here is from genome assembly GCA_030142905.1 of Heliopora coerulea. Lineage (NCBI taxonomy): Eukaryota > Metazoa > Cnidaria > Anthozoa > Scleralcyonacea > Helioporidae > Heliopora > Heliopora coerulea. Next base: position 609,866 of record JASJOG010000007.1, on the reverse strand, counting down.
CCTTCATTATTATTAATTTTTCTTCTCGGCATAAGTTACATTTTGTCGTCCCGGTTTTGCACGGGAGAATTTGTTTCAGAATAGACCATTTCGTTGTGAAGTTGCGGTTAGCAGACTTTAGTTTCCAAATAAATTTCGATAATTCGGTCTCGTTGGCATATTTCCGGGTTTTGAGGGATTTCATGTGATTTCTGTATCTCTCTTTGAAATCGTTGGCTGTAACGCCGATGTAGGCTTTCTTCTCTTGGTTGTCCGCAATAGTGACTTCAGCTTTGTAGACCACACTTTTTTGTAGGCATTTGCCTCCGGTTGGGCATTCGTCAGCACGCCGGCAGTTGCAATGGCGTAGGTCGGTGTTTTTAGTCGGCTGAGTTTCGTTGGCTTGCTTATTGAGTACGGTTTTGTTGTGTCTTGTGATGAAAGCTTTCATGTTTTCTGTACAGCTGTAGCTCACTCGCACTGTATGTCTGTTGAATAATGTGCTAAGTCTGTTTGAGGTCGGGAAGTGCTTGTCTATGAGTTGTAAAAAGTCATGTGCGATTTTCGTTCTAACGTTCTATATATGTATGTATGTATGTATGTATGTATGTATGTATGTATGTATGTATGTATGTATGTATGTATGTTGGTATGTATGTATGTTGGTATGTATGTATGTTGGTATGTATGTATGTAACGTATGTATGTATGTATGCATGCATGTATGTATGTATGTATATATACATATATATATATACTGTTACATATATATATACATATATATATACATATATATATATGATCCAAAGGTGAGGACCAGGAAGGTTGCAGTTTTGGTTTGAGAATGGAGAGCGCTCAATACCATACCATACCATATATATATATATATATATATATATGGTATATATGTATATATATGTACATATATATATATATATACACCCAACGACCAGGCAAGGAATTACCTGTTATATAATAATATGTCTGGTATCCATATTTTATCTCCACTAATTCTAATTTTTGTTATATTCTTGTAGTTTGATGGACTCCAGCGCAGAGAAGGGTTGATCCATTCCTGAACAAAATGTTACAGAAAGTGAGCATTAAAAGGACTGCGCTGTTCATAAACCTAGTTCTACAGTCTCTTGAACAAAGGTGAGTTTAAACGTTGTTGGAAGGCTTGCCGGTTGCAAAGAGCAAGTCAAGTAATTAGCTAGTGAAATTGAAATATTTTTATGTTATTTTTAAATTAATCTGTTTCAGCCTAACTTTACCCTGGCGTACAGAACGAAGTCTGAGCTAAAATAACTCATATAACTGAAAGTGTCCCAAACGACTATTAATTAACGACGAGAAGACAATAAAACGAAGATAAAAAGGTTTACTCTGCACTAAGCATCTCATTAGCAATCAGAAGGACAAACTGGGTTGGCGGAATTTCCATGAGGGACACAGAACTCATTTCTAAATCATCGAACTTCTCAAGAATATGCATTGACAGCATTATGGTTGACAGTTAATAAAATAAACATGTAAAGGCGTAACATTTTCATCGTATACCTGTCTAACCCAACAGTTGGTAATTATTCGCTGATTTCTGTCTTCCTGCAATGACAAGACAAAGGCCTGTGTTTGGACCAGCATTTACATCAAGAATTTTTTAAATGACGCCCTCTATTCAGCAGTCTTTAACATTATCATAAACATCACCACTATTGTCATTATCATTACTATTGTCATTATCATTATTATCGTTACTGTTACCGTTATTGTTATCATTATTATTATCATTATCACTATCATTATCGCTATCAATATCGTTATCGTTATCATCATCACAAGCATTACCATTATCATTATCAATATCATTATCATAATTTGTCGTTATTATTTTTATTGTTATGGCCATAGTCATCGCTGTTGTCAGTGTCATCGTCATATAACGTTATATAAGAAAGAAAATTTTACAATTCCTTACTACTGCTACCAGTTGAACAATCTCAATCCCGAAAACCACAGTAAAGTTTAAACTTTCGTTGAAATAGCCTTTTGGATGTGCGAATTTATTATATCCTCTGAAAAGATCAGTTATGAGCTTGTGCTCCGCTAGATCGTCCTTGCCGGTGACTTCCTCTTCTTCAAACGCGAAAACTTTAACAAAAAGAAAAATGCCCGTGATATCGATGGTTACGAAAAGAGAACAGGCCCACTGGGAACACTTTATACGGGGTCTGATACATGGGACCACAGCACCACGAGGACTAGCTGGGTTTTTTGAGCTACGAACGGTGCAGCTGCAGCAACAATAACCTTAGGAAAACATTGCGTAAAATCTAACAGTAACTGTTCACCGACCTATCATTATAGGCACCTATAGGATGTTAACTTTCACAACTACAGGTATATAGAAATGTGAAATATGATTACTATATAATGTACAAATAAAAACCGTGACATTTTTTTAAAGCCAATGGTAAATGTGATGGCCTTATACGTGAACTTTTTGAAGTGGTTGGTGCTGGAAAGGTTATTTCTTCTCGACAATGTTTTAGCAATTATAGTTTACCTTTTAACTGTTGTTTAATTTTAACATATTGCCTACACAACAAACATTTTTAATCAATTATTATCCCTTACCTTGTTTGGTAATACCGTTTGTAGTCCAATAAACTAGCACAGCGAAGACTATCAAGGGAGTCATAACGTTTCAACCTGCACCTATAACAACTTAGATTAGATGTCTTTTTCATTCTCTAAACTTTTAAACTTTTGGATTTCCACAAAGCAGAGTGTTAGGAAAACAACCAATTCTCCATTTCTTTGCGAATGTTCGAAAGCAAATGAAGATGCAAAACAACAAAAATTTGTTTAAAAAAAACAAAAGCTTTTTTCTGTCTAACAAGGGCAATTACTTTGGCTAATCACTGGATGACAGCGGGGTAAATGCACTAAATTTATTCACAGCATTCTTAGTTTTCTTCATTCATTCGTGCGCTGTTGTCGTTTCTGTTTTCCAAATGTCGTTCTTTGAAATCAGCTAAACCGTTGTTTGACAAGGTTGACGGTATCTCGAAACATGTGGAACAGACTACAGAACTTTGACCCAATCATGTCGGATGACACGACAAACTGAAAAGAATGTCAATTAAAAGAATGATACCAGTTTTAATTTGGACATGACAACTTTGATGTTTGGAGCGAAATACAAAGACGATGAATTTAAAATTTCATTATACAAAACGTGTTCTCGCAAGTCAAGTCTATATGAAGCTGGATGGACGAGCAGACTTCGTTATTTTTCGTAAATAAGACCAAAGAAAGATTAGTCAAGATGAGAGGTAACCGTTGTTACGCAGATGTAAAAAATGGCGTTCAAAAAACGTTATCCTCACTTCCTTGTCATTTCTCGTTATATATTTCTCCCCAATTATTCGTTGTACAAAGTAGTTGCTACCGCGCTACTTAAACAAACAAATACTATACCTTGAAGAGTCAGCTGTTGTTAGTCTCAAATTTATATTATGCAGTATTACCTCTGAATCCTTGTATGTAGAAAGCAGCACTTTTGTAACGCAGCTACTTCACTGTGTTATGCAAACATTGAAAAATAAGGAAACTCTTCCTTGAAATCAGTATTAAACTTTCATCTTCTAAACAACTGTGTACTCAGAGATAACAAGGACAAGAGAGTCTTGGAGCACTCGCTGTCGGTATGGCGTTGATCGATAAATATAAGTCTCTTTTGTAGCCAGGAGTTTTTGTATATGCCGCTTGGCGCAGCGATGAAGAATTGCTGCAGTGAAACATGACATGAAAGGTATTGTTGGGAAATAAAAGCACAAAATGAGGGCTGAATTCCCGCAGTTATATCAAACGGAATTGTTTCAGGTGAAAACTAATTCCAGAATGAGACAGAGCCAATTCCAAAATTACTGATTTCATGGTTAGATACTGACGACACCGAACTTCCTTAATTAGAGCGGCTTTCCACGTGATAACAAAAAAAAAAAAAAAAAAGAAAAAAAAAAAGCCTTAAAAACGAGAGTTATCCAGCAAAGAGGCCTCCAGTTATTGGATTCAGACCATTAAATAGAGTTTATAAAGTAAAGTATTGTGTAGGCAAGGTATGTGATGTATAACGAAAGCTGAAGAGCAGTGCACTGTAAAAATACAAATTTGACACCAAAAACATGCACGTAAATATTTGGGAAGAAAAATAAAACTGAATGTCACATTGTTTGAAAATCAAAACTTTTCACGAAATAGGGCGTTTAGGCAGTTGCTATCGCAATAGTGGTGCTTCAAAATGGCTTCTGATTACCGTTCACCCCACTAAATCTAATTCGAAAAAGAGTTCGGTGGTCCCATTTACTTTTATTATGGTAGCGCAATTTTCCCCTACTGAATAAGCCGTCTAAGGCTTTTGAAAGTTATCGGTGTTCATTCAGATCAGCGAGTAAACTCGAGTCTGATGAGGACGATCATTGCCCAGAATTATGGCTTTAAGCACACCAAACATGAGCAAACCAGTTATGCACTCTCAGATGCCCTACCACATCTGAATTTAATTTGATATAGGATAATTTTTTTATCTTAATTTTCAATTTAATTAGAATTATTAACCACGAATTTATGTGCGCGGGTCGTGCTAACAATAGGACTGGGGCTAGTTATCAAGACAAGATGGCGGAAAGTTCGCACTGTAAGTGTGTATTAACTGTCGTTGTAAACGTTGGTTTTATAATTTGTATAATTGGAAATTTTTATAAAAATTGGGAAAGAATAACACCTCCGTTAAGTGCAGATGTTTTTATTGATCTTAGGTAATAATGTGAGCAATAAAGAATCTGAAAAAATGGAAGAAGAATGCGTTCCAGGTCAAAACGA